>WOXC01006917.1:600000-886485 GCA_011680675.1 Gymnobelideus leadbeateri | reverse complement strand
CTCTTACTTTGTCCTAGGCACTTCTATGTTGATAATTCTGGAATCGCCACAGCTCCTGGTGTTCTGGGGTTCCTCCAGCCGGCTGCTGGCCCTGCCGCCCTGGAGCTAAAACCTCGGCTCACGCGGACCTGGGCTTGGCTCGGCTCCTGCGCTCTGCGCTCTGTGCACTGCCGGCTCCCAGACCACTGCGCTGGTCCTTCCTGCAGGGCTGCTGGGCTGTCCTCAGCGGGAGGTTAGCTTCTCTGTGTCGTTCTGTGGGTGCTGGGGCTCCAGAAGTTGTTCACAGTCCTTTTTTACATAGTTTGTGGGGAATCTGGGGGCAGAGAGGCTTGGAAGAGCTGTTTCTACTCTGCCATCTTGGCTCCGCCCCCCCAGTAGTCCAATTTTTAAAATTGTCTCTCCTGGATCTGTTTTGCAGGTCAGTGGTTTTTTCAATGAGATATTTCACATTGCCTTCTTTCTTTTTTTTTCATTTGTTTGGATCTGTTTAATAGTATTTTTATTTCTCATAAAGTCACTAGCTTCCATTTGCTTCAATCTAATTCTGGGGGAATGATTCTCTTAAGTGGGCTTTAAAGATTCTTTTTCCATCTGGCAAATTCAGCTTTTTAAGGCATTCTACTCCTCATTGGCTTTTTGAGCTTCTTTTGTCAGTTGAGTTAGTCTCTTTTTTAGGGTGTTATTTTCTTCAGTCAGGTTGTTGACTCTCATTTCATATTTTTTTTTGCATCATTCTCATTTCTTGTCCCAATTTTTCCTCCACTTCTCTTATTTGGTTCTCAAAATCCTTCTTAAGCTCCTCTGTGACCTGTAAGCACCTTATTTTTTGGCAGCTTCTGGTGCAGGATTTCTGGCTTCACTGTCTTCCTCCTGTTCCAGGCTTCAATCCTTTTTGTCCGCAAAAAGGGAATCCAGAGTTGTACCACTGTGCTTACTTTGCTTCTCTTGTTTGCTTATACTGCCACTCAATTATTTGGCTTTTGAGCTTTTTGCCACAGTAAAACTCTGCTAGCAGAAGAGAAAGCTTTGTCCCAATCACTGGGGTTTTTGCACCTGATGGAACTGTTAGTTGGTTGCCTTCTCTCAAGCCTGCCCCCCGCTTTGGAAAACTGGTCATGCACTGCAGGACCTCCACCCTAGCCTGCAATCCAGATCCAATTAGGTTGAAGCAAGAGTGATTACCCATCAGACTTGTTGCTTGGTCCCCCTATAATTTGCAGACCACGGCTCTGAAGCAGGCATGTGGTGGCAGATGCATGGCCACAGTGTCTCAGCCACTTCTCCCTCCAGGTAGGTAAAGGCCTGACCACACTCCTGAACTACTGGTTCACAGAGTCCACAGTGCAGTGACCTCTTACTTTGTCCTTAGCATCTATGGGTTAATAATTCTGGAAACTGCCACAGCTGCTGGTGATCTAAAGTCCCTCCAGCCAGTGACTGGTTGTTGTAGCCATGAGGCTAAAACCTCTGTCTTGAGGGGGCTGGGCTTGGTTCCCAACATACTGTGCTGGCTGCTTCCTGTAGGCCTGCCAGGCTCTTCTCAGTGGGAGGATAGCTTCTTTGTGTCATTTTGTGGGTTCTGTAGCTCCAAACTTTGTTCAGAGTCACCTTTTACATACATTGGAGGAGGTGGAAGAAGGAGCCTGGCAAGAGTCCTGTTTCTACTCCACCATCTTGGCTCTGCCCTGACTTAACTTTTCAAAGAATTTTTGCATCTCTTAATTTTTCTTCCTCATGTTTGATATGTCCTTGGGAGACCTTATACCACTTGTATTTCTCCTTTCTCCACAAAGGGAGAGGAATGTAAATTCATCAACTAACCTAGGACTAATTTAATTGCTGTTTGAAAAAATGTTTTTTACACCTCAATTCCTTTGCAGAACCTCACACAATGAAACAAAGCAATTTTAAAAAGTTAATTCTTTATTAGAAAATCCTTTCAAATGGCCTAATGATTAGTTTAAAATAAAATATTAGATGATCATGGGTACACTTATACTTACCTTTTTTCCCTGTATATAGGGAACTAAAGTATATATATATATATATACTAAATATTTTTAATATATACTAAATGTGCCAAACATTATGAATGCTAATCTAGGAAAATCCCATTAACCAGTTAGATAAAATAGCTTGGTATAATAGATATCATGATGAGTTTCTTAGTATGGTTTGCTGTGTGACCATGAACGAGTCATTCAACCTGCTTAAGCCTCTTTTTTTGCCTGTAAAATGAAGATTCAAGACTAGTTTTCATCTCTATTTAGGTAAAATACAGGCACTTTTTAAGAAAATCATTTTTGAGGCTCAAACAAGATAATTTATATGGACATCTGTGTGTGTGTGTGTGTGTGTGTGTGTGTGTGTGTGTGTGTGCAGGCTTGTGTTTGTGGGTTTTTAATAAACTTTAAATCTTCATATAAATGCCTGTGATTATGATTTCTACTCCTTTGATGAGTCCATTTATTTGTCAAAAATATAAAGACTTAGGTAAGCAGTAAAAATGTCAAGATTGACACATATTTGAGATATTATATATATATATAAGATATTATTATATATTATATATATACATATATATATATATATATATATATATATATATATATATATATAAAACCATATCAATATTTGTAATTCTTTTGAATTTGGTCAGTATCTCAACTGTTTTATCTCAAGGAATATAAGAATGTAAGCAGAATATAAGTACTTTGAAGATAAGAACTCTCTCCCCACCCCATACTTTCTCTCTATGTCCTTAGGCCTTGCACAGTTCTTTACACATTATTTTCTCTTAATTAGACCTGTTTCAGTGGCTACTAATACAGTTGGCATCAGCTTTGCACTCCATAGTCTTACACAATACATGGGCAACTAAAAGATTAAGTTATTTGTTTAAGGCCACATAGCTGACATATCTCTGATGGGGGATTAGAGGCAGGCTTAATGACTTTAAGGCAATCTCTCTATGCACATCTGTGTGTGTTTATGTCAGCTGGGGGTGCAGTGGATAGAAAAACAGGCCTGGGGTAAGGAAGACTTAAGTTCAAATCCAGCCTCAGATGCTTATTAGCTTTGTGACCCTGGGCAAGACAGTTAACCCTGTTTGTCTCAGTTTCTTCATCTGGAAAAATGGACTGGAGAAGTAAATGGCAAACCACTTGAGTATCTTTGCCAAGAAAATTGTCACAAAGAGTCAGACATGACTGAAATGACTGAACAATAACAATATATCTATATCTACATCTTTATCTCTATCTATCTATCCATCTCTACCTATCTATATCCCTATAGATCAACAGTAATAAAAGTCTTAGAGAGATACCTGCTAGATTTAATATTTAAAAAGTGCCCTGATGCAATAATCCCCATAGAAATTTTATAATTCCTGAAAGTAGGAATTAAATATTCTATTTCCTTTGAATCTACTCTTAGCACTTAGTGTATTAATTAATTCATAGCTGGCTTTTAGTAAATGTTAATTGCCTAAATGAACTGAGAGACTGTCTTTGTCTCTTTTCCTTCCTTCCTTCCTTCCTTCCTTCCTTCCTTCCTTCCTTCCTTCCTTCCTTCCTTCCTTCCTTCCTTCTTTCCTGTTCTCTCTCTCTCTCTCTCTCTCTCTCTCTCTCTCTCTCTCTCTCTCTCTCTTTCTCTCTCTCTCTTTCTTCTCCCCTTTTCTTACCTCCCCTCCTTTCCATATGTAGATCTATATCATCTTCCATGTTTTTTTTGTTATTTTTAATCTATTGTAACTAATAGTTTGAAATACCTGATTTGGGATTTATTGGCCTGTACTATTGTTTCATTACTGCTTCTATTTATAGTACTCATTTTTTTTAGGTTTTAAATGTATGCTTGAGGCAACAAAATCCTTTTGTTTTATTCTCACCTCTGAGATATAAGGATATTGAGACATTTATAATGTTCTAAAGAAAAACTCATGCTTTTTATTAAATATTTAAGTGATTACAAATATCACATCTAGATTAGAGTTAGAATATTGTGGATTATATATTTCTTAGCTGAATTTTTTATGTTGTGAGTTCTTTAACATATGAAAATTATTTTAAAATTCTATTGAATTACATTTCTAAACATACTTTAAAATATCTGTAAAATTTCTTCATTGGTAAAAAGTTTGTAATCACATTTAAATCTCCAGTAAATTTTCTTCTTTTAATGCTGACATTATATTATACAATAATTTTTCTTCTTCTTCTTTTTTTTAATTTAGATAAATTCAGCAACCATAAGCTTCCTGCCTCTTCTGGGGATTTCACTATGACTAAGGACACTGGTTTCAGTTTTACTCTTAAGCAAACTCAAGGTTTGTGACCTCCAGTTTATACTCTGACAATCTATAAACTGATTTGTTTCTTAGACTAGAAATATAAAATATAAATACAAAGGTTAACATTTAAAAAAAATTGACATGTAAAACAAAATTCTGGTAAGAGAGAGAAAAATATAGAAGTTTCAATTCTTGTTTATGACATCAGTAACACTCCATTTTCTATAGCTCAGAAGAGTGACATAATTTGGGGCTTTTGAAATATTAAGTATGGGAATGCTTGAGATAGGTTTTTATGCATAGGAAAGCTAAGGTGGGAGAGAAGATTTGGATAAAAAATGCAGTTAGCCTGACTCTAAAAAGCAATGCTAACTTTTAAGGCAGTTATATATTAACAATTGTATATGGTAGACTCCACATGCAGGAACTGGATATCACCAAACAATGAGGACCAGTAAAAATTTGAGCCTTAAAAGCAATCCAAATTTTATTTTATTTATTTATTTGTTTGTTTGTTTGTTTGTTTGTTTACTTATTTACTTATTCATTCATTCATTCATTCATTCATTCATTCATTCATTCATTCATTTATTTATTTATTTTTAAGCAATTGGGGTTAAGTAACTTGCTCAAGGTTACACGGCTAGTCATTATTTATGTGGGGGTGCTCATTTTCTGAGGCTGGATTTGATCTCGGGTCATCCCAACTCTGAGGCCGGCGCTCTTACTCACTGCGCTGCCTAGCCGCCCCTTTTAGGACAATTGGGGTTAAGTAACTTGCCCAAGGTCACATGGCTAGGTTTTTGTTTTGTGTGGGTTAAGTGTCTGAGGCTGGATCCGAACTCAGGTCCTTCTGACTCCAGGGCCGGCGCTCTACTCACTGCGCCACCTAGCCGCCCCTCAAATTTTATTTTTAAAAAATGTAAGTAGAGTTCATACAATTGAGTTTATTTAAGTCAGTCAATGAGCAAATATTTATTTAAAGTCTATATTCCCTTTTTAAAATTAGTACCTTAAATAATGAGTTAATACTAAGATTTTTTCATTAGAGGGAAAGGCTATTTTACTAATTTTTAACTACAAGAGTTATTAATTTAAATATATAAATTCATCATAGTTTTAATATCAGGAGTTTAAAAATTTTCTTTGAATTCAAGCAAAACCCTTTAAGACAGTTTCTGCATAAAGTTCATAGAGACACTTGCATTTAATTGAGGGGAGCAATATAATTTTTATTGTAATTTGCAAAATTTAATTTTCAGCTTTAATACAAATAATCAAATTATTCCTTCAGATGCTATACAAAATAGAGTTATCTTTATCATCCATATTTTAATTTTTTGTGCCCAAACTATACATTTTAAGGCATTCTTAACAATGATTTACAATTTTGCTTTCTTATTTATAATTTTTATTTTATAAATTTTATTTATATTATATGTATATATTTATGCATTATATAAATACATAAATTATGTATTATGTATGCAAATATATATTTATAAGTTTTATCTCATTTATCTGCTTATTTATCAGTTGCCAACTTGTGTCCTATTGATTTTTTTAATCTCTACTGTAGCTTGTAGTGTTGCTAAGGAATGAAAAAGTGCTCAGCTTATCAATTCAGGGCGATTGTGCAATTTAACATGCACTACTGCCTAGAAAAATTGCAGAGAAATCAAAGCTGCAAAGGAGTTACTTTGGTGGGAGCAGCTGTTCCTGTTCTCACATTTGTGTGGCACTGTAAAATGAGAGTTAAGATTCTTTCCCAGCTGCTTTGATGAATTTTAACATTAAGGGCTACAATGGCTAATGCTCTTACTCCTCTTATGAATGCTAAAGGGATAAAATGGACAGAAAAGTGATCTCAAGACTGGAAAGACAAAAGTTTAAATTCTGCTTTTCACATATACCAGCTGCATGATTCTGAGCCTGTCATTTAAATTCTCATTTTTCTGAGGTATAACATCCTAAGGTATAAATTGCAGAGAAAATGCTGCAATATTTTGTTAGATAGAATTTCCTCACTTGGAAGTCCCTATCCCAGTAAAATTATATGTACTATCTTCATCTTAAACCTTCAGAATGGTAGGCAGAGGAATTTTGTTCCTCATGTTTTCAGTTACTTCTAGATTTGCTAAAAATAGGTGACATTATTAGAATTCCCTACACTTTGTAGCATGAGCCAATTGTGAAACTTTTACCAGCATGCCCCTACCACATATGTCTTGAGTATGAAAATCATATTTTGCGTCAGTGTTTTTGCTGTCAAAATCAGACAAGTCAGTCTTTCCTGGAGTCACAGTAGGACTGATCTGATTTTCTTAGTGTCTTCCCTATCCTCAAAAGTTCTACACTATAATGAAGCCAAACATCACATGAATGGGGAAAAGAAAGTTAGAGCATATACTGTTCATGATCCTGAGTTCTTTCCAAAGCTTCCTGTACAGATCATTGGACAAAACTTAAGTTCTTTGAAGTCCAAAAACCTGGCTTTGAATTTCTGCTTTGCTATTTCCTAAGAGACTTTGAACAACTACGTTAATATCACTAGGCCTCAATTTTCCCATTTACAAAATGAAGCATTTGGTCTAAAGGTATTTGAGGGCAGGGACTTATTTTGTTTCTTTTTGTAGCCCCAGCTTTTAGCACAATACCCAACACATAGTAGGTATTTAATAAATTTCTATTTATTGAATGACTGATCTTCAGGTTCTGAATACTAGGATTTTATATAATCAGATATCTTTCCATTTGCTTTCTAGAACACTCTTTGAATATGACTGAAAAGAAAGTGTCCTAGACTTAAATCCCAACTGTAAAAATTTGTTGTATTTTTTTTTATTTCCATTTCAAAACACCAAACATTCCCATGTTTTCCTTTTAGGAAAAGAAAAAGTAATCATACCTCCTTTAAAAGTCCTAAAGATAGGTGGGTGTGTCCCTAGTAAGCCTCACATCCACTTCCTTGCTAGAAACATAAATAAACATCTTCCTCTGCAAAAAAACAAACAAACAAACAAACAAACAAACAAAACAAAACAAAAGTCCTAAAGATAGTTAAATAGTTAATTTTGCTTCAAAATAATTCAGTAGACATTTGTTTAGCAAGTGCTAGGGATGTTTGTACATTTTCCACTTTGTATCATTCTTGTAAATGTTTTGGCACATTGCTTCGTAGATTTTTGAGAAATGTCATGATGCATTATTTTTAGATCACTGGAGAATGTAGTCAGTCACCAAATATATTGATTAATTGCTTACTGGTTCACTAGGGTGGTGGCTTCAAAGATCAGAGGAGAGAGAGGAGTATATGTAAGATGTGATACAATGGTAAAATTGACAGGCCTTGGTAAAAAAATTTGGATAAAGGGGGTGAGAGATAAGTGAGGAGTCACCACTTAGATCGTGACCCTTGGGCCTGGGAATATGAGCTACGACAATCAGCAATTTAGAAGTTTTAAAATATGGAACATTTCACAAATTTGGGTGTTATCTTTGCACATGGGCCATGCTAATCTTTTTCTTTGTCAGGTCAGTTCTGTTATAAGTGCCAATATCTTTGTTGGTTTCATACCCTTTTGCTAGAATATAATCGTAGGACTTCTCAGATTATATTTTCTCTCAATTTGGTATTTTCAATTCTCCCTTTCCTACACTCATAAATACAGGATTTTGTCCACATCAGTGCAAATTAAATATTCAATTCATTTCAGTTCAATAGATATGTTAAACGAATGATTGTGAAGTAATGAAAATCAACAGATGATTCTTGGATCTTTCATATAGGGAAGAATTATCTAACTGAAATGATAATGTGTCCTTGGTTAGCCTTTCATGTAAGCTTGGGTTTCATATTCTGAATAATCTTAGAATGCTTAATCCTGGTTATCTTATAAGTTTTTCTAAATGAAGAGAGAAAAGAGAATAACACAATATTAGAACCTTCTTAAAAATCTGTGTTAATTGCCTAAATGAGAGCTTTTTGAAATATGTGGCATTGGCATGTCATAAATTCATGGTCCTCCCTAGTTACTGGAAAAATGGTTATTTTATCCTTCCCAGTCCCCAACATTTAACAGCAAATATCCCTTAAATGGATAGTTATGTGGTAAACATTATCTCCTCATCATTAAAAGGTAAAAGAAAAAATCAGTGCCTATGTTGAATATATTTCAGGAGGGTTTATTGAATATTATTTATTATTAAAGTATATGAGTTATAGCCACCCAAAGCTTGAATGAATAGCAATTCTAGGGAGCATAAAATCTGTGAAGGCACCTTTGGCTTTTCATATGATTCTCTTTTGGTCCCTTATACCTACCATTCTTCCACCAGTCTTCACCACATCAATAGAAATGACAATATTCAAGAGATGGTTGAGCAATGATCTTTCAGCATCAATTTGCAACTAGATTGTTCTTAATTAATTAATAGAAAAAGCCTTACTTCTGACATCACTTACCAGTAAGGACACACTTTTCAGGTGTTTATAAAGATTCAATAGTGGTCATTGCTGCAGTGTATAGTAGAAGGGTTTGCATTTATTTTTTCCCCTTTTTCCTCATGTCTTAAGCTTCAGTTCTTTAGCTTATTCATTCTGACAAAGTCCTCTTCCATATTGTTCCTTGTATCTTAAAATTTTGTTTTTATGGATCAATCTTGTGCTTGGGCAAGTGTGACAAAAGTTGTGCCTGTGATAATGGTCTACTTTCAGTATAGATAATTTGATTTTTCTCTCTCATAATTTACTTTGATCACCAAGTTGTTCAGTTGTTTCACTCATGTCCAACACTTTGTGACTCCATTTGCTATTTATTAGGCAAAAATACTAGAGTGGTTTCCTATTTCCTTCTTTAGTTCATTTTCACAGATGAGGAAACTGAGGCAAACAGAATTAAGTAACTTGCCTAGGGTCACACAGCTGGTGTCTGAGACTCGATTTGAACTCAAGTCTTCTGACTTCAGGGTTGGTGCTCTGTCTATTGTGCCACTTAAGTGTGTTTGATCAGTAAGTGCTGACTCCTTACAGGAAACCATTCTGTAATTTCTGGTGTCAATGACCTAGCCCTGAAATGCCATCATAATCCTTTCAGTGTGTGTGTGTGTGTGTGTGTGTGTGTGTCTGTGTATGTGTCTGTGTGTCTGTGTGTGTCTGTGTATACATATACTGTGAGTGTGTGTCTGTGTATACATATACTATGCCTGCACCTCCCCCCATTAACACTTTTTGAGGAAGTGTTAAATCTTTCTATTGCTCTTTCACAGTGATGAGACTTCTGTTTTATTAATGTTGATTCTTTTTGTTAGAATACTTTACAAATCTACTATTGTCCATTCTGTAGTTGCAGATTGCATATTAAAATTGAGGTTGTATAAGTAGTAGTTATTTGAAACATCTTGCTGTTGTTTACCTTTGATTTCAAGATGCCATTGAGTTTGTTAAAATATTTATCTTTAGCATTTTCTTTGTCCTGACACCTCATCACCACCCTTTGCAACTGATTGGAGAGAGAATTCCAAAATCTCCGATTAATGAGGGATTCAGGACATATATTTCCTTGGTCGCCATGTAACTGCATTACTTTGGCATTTTCCTGACTTTTCCACCACACACATTGGAAAGCTTCCCTCACCCTTCTTTCAGCCTCCTTTTGGATGCTGTGTTACATTATTATATTGTAATCTGCTCGAGGGCAGATACTGTCTTTCTTTTTGATATTTGTATCCCTAGAACTTGGCATAGTGCTTAGCATATAATAAGAACTTAATAAATATTTATTAGCTATTATGTCTCTCTTGGAATACACCAAAGTAATTTTTTATATAATCTTTGTCCTTTAATTTGACACCCAGGTTCAAGCCCAAAGTTGCTATTCCCCTTTGCATATAATAAAAATTTGCATTTATTGAGTCCAAATAATATTTTGATATGATTGGAGAAAGATTCCATAAGATAAATATATACCACATTAACATACACATATGCATACAAAATATAAGAATACATATGTGGATAAATTTGTATGTCTATGTATAAATATACATATTTATACACATATATAGGGTGTTCCAAAAGTCCAACTGCAATTTTATGCTCATAAAGCCATGATATTATTTACATGATGCTATTCATATAAATCGAGGCTTTAATTAAAAGCTTTGGTTCAACTCTATTTGTTCTCGAGTCCATACTTTTATTTAGGAAATATAATAATTGATTAAAAGGTGAACTTCTGTTCACTATCATGGACTTAAACTATCTCAATAAAAAATGAAAAGTGCATTTTGTACATCAATTGTACCTGGCATTATTGCTGTGATAATAGTTTATAAAGAGAGAATAATTTTCCACATTCACATCAAACACTCCAGTGTTCTCACTACATTTGAATCACTTTTATATATTTTCAGTATATGAACAAATCATGAATGTGGTATTGATTTACAGACTTTGCGATAATCATTAAAGACATTTTAGATGTTACAGTGCTTTTGAGAGATTTGTTTAATAATTCTTAAATCAATAATAGTTTCCTCTTTATAAACCTAGAACTTTTGTGAACAGCATTTTTGTAACTCAGACAACATTTTTATTACTTACAGGGAGAGACAAGGAAGCTGTGAATGATTTATATAAAATATTGTAGATACTTTATTGGACTATATTGGGGGTGATTATTCAAGTTCTTAGATTTTGGCAATAAATATATTATAATTTCTATTAAAAAAGAAGTGATCTGGCTCAAAAAATAGAGGGAACTGATAAGTGCCTTGAAGAACCTTTATGAAGAATTAGAGTCAATAATTATGTAATTTCCCTAGCTCTGTCACTTTCTAGTTTTGAAATGAAGCTACTAGAAGTAGCTTTTTATTTATCTTGATTAATGTCATTTTTATGGGACATTATCCATAAAATATTTATAAGGGGGAAGAAATAAAAGTTCTGAGAGGTGGGTTGTCGCAAATAAACTTGTAAAAATTCCCTATTCTTAGGGTATCTCACCGTACAGGAGAGTAGGGGGTAAGGGGATGAGAGGGGGGGTGATGGAAGGAAGGGAGGGTAGGCTGGGGGGGAGGGAAGTTGGAAGCACCCACTTTTGAAAAGGGACAGGACCAAAGTAGGGAATAAAACAAGTGGGAGGTGGGATAGGAGGGAGGGAAATATAATCAGTCTTTTACAATATATCTACTATGGTAATTTTTTGCATTAGCTACACATGTACAACCTATATTGAATTGCTTATCTTCCCAGTAAGGGTGGGTGACAAGGGGACAAGGGAGGAAGGGAATGAATTTGGAATTCAAAGTTGTAAAACCAAATGCATATATACACACACACACATATATAATCAATGCTATTTTACATGTAATTGGGAAATAAGATATACAGGCACTGGAGCATAGAGATCTTCCATGCCCTACTGGAAAAGTCAAAGAGGGTATGGGGGAAGATATGGCAGATTGGAGGAGGGGATATCCTATGGGACCACTATTTTGGGGAGGTGGGTAGAGGGAAAACGGGAAGAAAACCTGTAACTCAAAATCTGGCGGAAATGAATGATGTAAACTAGAAGTTAATAAAGCATTTGAAAAAAAAAGAAAAAAGTTTCCTATTCTTTTGTTTCCCCCTTTATCCTTCCTCCCGATCTATTTTTACTTTATAATTTTCCAACATTTCAATTATGCATATATATATATATATATATATACATATATATATATATATGT
The DNA here is from genome assembly GCA_011680675.1 of Gymnobelideus leadbeateri. Classification (NCBI taxonomy): domain Eukaryota; kingdom Metazoa; phylum Chordata; class Mammalia; order Diprotodontia; family Petauridae; genus Gymnobelideus; species Gymnobelideus leadbeateri. The sequence goes on along the minus strand of WOXC01006917.1, from coordinate 874,460 downwards.
ATAAAAACTTCATAGTATATAATCCTAATTGTCCAGAATATGGGGAAAAATCAATTATTAAGTTTTGGCTTCTCTCATTGGTTAAGTAAGCCCATTTTTACTTTGTGGGTGGAAAAAAGCCTTTAGATTCTTACCCATGAAGCTTTATTTAGTTTATCATAGTAAATAAAATCTTGATTAACAGAAGGAGAAAAGGCTAAATTTCCTCCAGGAAACAAAAAAGTTCCTTTTGTGACCCCAAATTCTCCTGGCAACAAAGGTCTATATTTTTAATACAACTTGTGTTGCTGCATGGCACTCAGACATGGTGCAAAGCATTCCTTAAAGAATTAAAAGTGAATATCATGGAGAGGTAAATGGAAAAAGTGAGCAAGATGAATCCTATAAACAGTGAGGAACTTTGAAGAACAAGAATAAATGATGTCATCAAGGAAATTTAAAATTAATAGAAAAGATGTGTTGGTCACAAGACATGGCAAAAAGGCAGATTATTCTATCGGTACTCTTATGGTATCAGAGATAATATGGATATCCTACAAAACACTGGCTGTATCCTCTGTGGTTGCCTTATGGGAGAATAAGGATAATATTTCCAGAGGATGGGTATGCCTGAATGTTCTGCTATCTACATTGTTGGAGTAGGGTTCCAATTTTTAAAATCACAGATAAAGTTGAGTTTTGGAGAATATCTTGTGTCATAAAATACACACACCATAAGCTACTTTGATTTCTAATATGACACTAAACTATTTTTTTAGTTTATCAGAGCTCTTAGTACTTTTTATATAAAACTAAATAAGACTTCTTCAACTCTGGAAAATCCTATTGTTAGAAACAAGTGTAATATGTCCAATTTTCCATGGTTATACTTTGTTATAGCACTTGCTGTACTTTATTACTTGGAGTTTTCAATTTGGGATCTCTTTCAGGAGGAGTCTGGTGAATTCTTTCTGTAACTATTTTATCTTCTGATTCCAAGACTTCAGGACAGTCTTCTTTGATAATCTCTTGGAGGACGTTGTCTAGGCTGCTTTTGTCATCATGGCTTTCTGGTAGACCAATAATTCTTAAGTTATCTCTCCTGGATCTGTTCTCTAGGTCAGTTGTTTTTCCAGTGAGATATTTTACATTTTCTTCCAGTTTTTCAATCGTCTTGTTTTGTTTGATTGACTCTTCGTGCATCATAGAGTTCTGAGTTTCAATTGGATTGATTCTAATTTTTAGTGAATTATAGTCTTCGGTTAGTTTTTGAAGGTCCTTTTTTAGGGAGGTATTTTCTCCATTTACTTCACTAATTTTACTTTTTAAGGATTTGTGTTCTTCACTGAAACTTTTTTCCAAGTTGGTCACTGCCTCCCTGATTTGGTCTTTAAAATCTTTCTTAAACTCCTCCAAGAATGCTATTTGGGCTTGAGACCAGTTCATATTTCCTTCTGTGGTCTCAGGTGTGGGTAAAGAGTTCAAGTTGTCCTGTGTATTTTGTTGTTCTTGATCTACATAATAAGCTTGGATTGATTTTCTTGCCTTCCCCTTCTCCTTCTCAGCTTCCTTCCTTCCCATTGTGATTTCCTATTTCTTACTTTCTCAGGCTATGAGCTAAGGGCCTGGTCCTTGACTTTGAATGATGTAACCTCTGGGTATCTAGTTTGAGCCTAAGGAGGAAGTCTCAGAGAGGTTTTCTGATGTGCACAGAGTAGTCTGTGTAGGAGGGATGGTCTGGCCATTTCAGTTTTCTGCCTCTATACCCCTGGGCTATAGCTCAGGCAGGCTTTTGCTGGTCAGGTGAGGTGGGGCTTATTGGGGCCCCTCCCTCTCTTCTCTTCAGACTCCTGGCTGTCTCAGTTATATCCCTTCTTGAAGACTCCCAAGCCTGAGGCTATTTCCACCAATTTGGGATTTCAATCTGGGTGGGAGACTTATCTTTGGGTTTTCTACTTCATGAAGGAGGGATGTGGAGTCAGAGCAGCTAGAATTTATTTTCCCATTCTAGCCCCTGCATATACATGCAGGCAATTTCTAAACTTCCAGGCTGGGGGCAGATAGTGGCAGGAGAAGCTGCTGCCTCCTCTGGGGGCCCGAGCACTCTCCTACCTGGCTCCAATGATCACTCCAATTCCCTTGTGAGATGATGGCGAGATGACTGCAATTTGTCCTTGGTAACTCTGGAGGCTGGGGTTTCTTTTCTCTTTGGTTTAGCCTGCTTGTCTGCTCTTAAGTCTGAGCTCTGCAGACCCCACATGCTCTGTGCTTGCCCTGTCCACATGCACTGGGCACTTTCCTGGGCTGGATTCTTACAAACTCTGTCTCCAAGTGAATTTTGTCACTCCAGAATCCTTTCAGATTCACTTTTTTTTTTTTTTTTTAAAGCAATTGGGGTTAAGTAACTTGCTCAAGGTTACACAGCTAGTCATTACTTATGTGTGGGTGCTCATTTTCTGAGGCCGGATCTGATCTCGGGTCATACCAACTCTGAGGCCGGTGCTCTTACTCACTGCCCACCTAGCCTCCCCTTTAGGGCAATTGGGGTTAAGTAACTTGCCCAAGGTTACAAGGCTAGGGTTTTGTTTGTGTGGATTATGTGTCCGAGGCCAGCTCCGAACTCAGGTCCTTCTGACTCCAGGGCCGGTGCTCTATTCACTGCGCCACCTAGCCGCCCCATTCAGATTCACTTTTTAAGGTTTGGTGATGGGATTCACAGAGGAGCTTAGAGAAGTTACTGCTTCCTTTCCGCCATCTTGGCTCCACCCCCTGCTGTACTTTAATAGATGGAATTTTGGCTTCAGAATTTTTGTGGATTATGGATGTGGATTCAGGGATTATATTGTGATAAATGTACGTATTAATCCCTATGTCATTCTCAACCTTTTTTTTTTTTAATCTCAGGAATCATTTACACTCTTAAAAATTATTGAAGGCACTCATGTATTGAGGGCTCACTATGTAGCTTATATCAATTGATGTGTACCATATTAGAAATTAAAACTGAAAAATTTATGTTTATTTAGTCATTATTTTTAAAATGAATAAACCCATTGGATGTTAACATAAAATATGTTTATGAAAGTAACTATATTTTCCAAAAAATAACTTAATAATGATTGGCATTGTTTTTTCATATTTTTGTGAAGTGTTTTAATATCTGACATAATAGAAGAGAGCTGGAGTTTCCTATCTGCTTCTGCATAAAATCTGTTGAGACATGTTGTTTATAATCCACTGGGAAAAGTTTCAAATTGTTCTCCAGAATAGTTAGACCAACTCACAACTCCACCAACAGTGCAATAATTTTCTTACTTCTCCAGCATTTGTCATTTTACTGTCATCTTAGCCCATCTGCTTCAGAGTTGCTTTAATTTGTATTTCTCTAATTATTAGAGATTTAGAACACTTTTTATATGTCTGTTGATAACTTTTATTTTTAAAACTGACTGTTCATATCCTCTGACCATTTATCAATTGGGGATTGGTTATTATTTTTATTATATTAGTTAAATTTTCAATATATTTGAGATGACCTTTATCAGCAAAAACTTTCCCTCAGTTTCTGTCTTTCCTTCCAATTTTGGCTGCATTTATTATTTTTTGGCAATTTAAAAAAAATTTACACAATTTTATACAATTTTAATTTTATACAATTTATTCATAGCCTGAATATATCCAATTTACCTCCCATCAACTTCTCTTTCTTTTATATCATCATGAACCCTTTTCCTATCCATAGATATGACAGGTGATTCCTTCAATGTTCCCCTAATTTACTTATTACATCACATTTTATTATAAACCATGTACCCATTTTGCCCTCATCTTGGTATACAGTAGGAGATGTTGGCCTGTGCTCCTTTCTGCCACTCTGCTTTACATTTTTTCTTTTCTTTTTTTTTTTATTAATTAAACAAATGCTTTATTAACTTCTGGTTTACATCATTCATTTCCATAAGATTATGAGTTACATTTTCCCCCATTTTTTCCCTACCCACCACCCCAGAATAGCAGTCCCACCAGATATCCCCTCATCCAATCTGCTCTCTCCCATATCTTCTCCCGTACCCCCTTCGACTTTGCCATTAGGGCAAGGTGAATCTCTGAGCCCCACTGCCTGGACATCTTATGAAACATTTAATTTTAAAACTTCGATTTTCAGATCCATTCCCTTTCTCCCCTGTCACCCACTCCCTCTGAGAAGATAAGCAATTCAGTATGTGTTGTACATGTATATCTATGCAAAACATTACCATAGTAGATATATTGTAAAAGACTGCTTGTATTTCCCTCCCACCTGTCTCACCTCCCACCTGGTCCATTTGCTACTTTGATCCTGTCCCTCTTTGATAGTGGGTACTTCTAACCTCCCCTCTCCCCAGAATGCCCTCCCCTCCATCATCCCCCCTCTCATCCCCCTTTCCCCTACTCAGAAGAGTGAGTGAGGGTAATATATTCCATTTAGTATGTATGTGATTCTCTCCTTGAGCCAATTTCAAAGAGAATATGCTTTTGCCTTTTTACCTTCCTGTTCTTCCCCTCCCCTGCAACTACTTCCCATTGCCTCTTCTACATGAGATGGTTTGCCCTACCCTGTCTCTCTCCATCTCCTCTTGCCACTTCCCTCTCTCACCTCTTGACTTCACCCCTTAAGAATCATTCCTTCCTTGGGGCGGCTAGGTGGCGCAGAGAGCAGAGAGCCAGCCCCGGAGGCAGAAGGACCCGAGCTCGGATCCGGCCCCAGACACCCAATACACAAACAAAAACCCAGCCACGTGAACCTGGGCAAGTCATCCAACCCCAATTGCCCTCCAAAAAAAATAATCATCCCTTCCCATCAAATTCAACCTGTGCCCTCTATCCATGTATATCTGTGAACATTTGCCATGTACCCTTCTTCAATTATTTTCATAATGAGAAAGGTTTCATCAAACACAGTTATTGTTTTTCCATGTGAGACTGTAAATAGTCCAACTTTGATAAGTTCCTTTTGATTTCTTTTGCTTGATTGCCTTCTCAAGCATCTCTTGCTTCTTTTGTCTGAATGTCAAATTTTCTCTTCAACTCTGGTTTTTTCATCAAGAATGCTTGAAAGTCCTCTATTCCACTGAATGACCATATTTTCCCCTGAAACAAGATACTCAGTTTTGCTGGGTAGGTGACCCTTGGGTTCATTCCCAGCTCTTTTGCCCTCTGGAATATCATATTCCATGCCCTTCTATCCCTCAGTGTAGAAGCTGCCAGGTCCTGGGCTATTCTGATTGTGTTTCCACAATATTGAAATTGTTTCTCCCTGGCTGCTTGTAGTATTTTCTCCTTGATCTGGGGATTCTGGAACCTGGCTATAATATTCCTGGGAGTTTTCTTTTGGGGATCTTTTTCAGGAGGTGATCTGTGGATTCTTTCAACCTCTATTTTGCCCTCTGGGTCTAAAACATCAGGGCAGTTTTCCTTGAGAATTTCTTTAAGGATGATTTCTAGGTTCTTTCTTTGATCATGGCTTTCAGGTAGTCCAATAATTTTTAAATTATCTCTCCTGGATCTATTTTCCAGGTCAGTGGTTTTTCCCATGAGATATTTCACATTGCCTTCTATTCTTTCATTTGTTTGGATCTGTTTAATAGTATCTTGATTTCTCATAAAGTCACTAGCCTCCATTTGCTCCAGTCTAACTCTGAAGGAATGAATCTCCTCAGTGAGCTTTTGAGATTCTTTTTCCATCTGGCAAATTCGACTTTTTAAGGCATTCTTCTCCTCATTGCCTTTCTGAGCCTCTTTTGCCATTTGAGTTAGTCTATTTTTTAAGGTGTTATTTTCCTCAGTCAGGCTGTTGACTGTCATTTCATACTTTTCTTGCATCTTTTTCATTTCTCTTCCCAAATTTCCCCCCACTTCTCTTATCTGCTTCTTAAGGTCCTCTATGGCCTGTAGCCAGCTTGTATTTTCATTTGGCTTTTGGTGCAGGAGTTCTGACCTCACAGCCCTCCTCCATGCTTTGAGCCTCTTTGCCCCTAAAATAGGAGTCCAATGTTGAACTTTTTTGTTTATTTTGTTTCGTTTGCCTAGGCATATTGCCACTTAATTACTTGATTTTGGGGCTTGTTGCCACAGTAGGACTCTGCCACCAGACAGGGGAGCTTCCGCCCAAACGTGGGGTCTTCACAACTTCTGCCAGTTGGGTGGCCTCTGTAAAGCCTCCACCCACTCTGGCAAGTTGGATACCCACCCCAAACTTCCCCCCAGACCACAATCCAGATCCAGGCAGTTTAAAGCAAAAGCGATTAACCCCCAGACTGATTGCTGGATCTTCCTACAGTTCGAAGACCAGGAGCTAGAGCCACTACTGACACTGCAAAATGGCTTCTGTGCAGCTGTTTCTTCAGCAGCTTTTTGCCCCCAGTGGAGGAAGCCATGTGTTCCCCAAATACTGGTCCCAAAGTCCATAGGGCACTAACCTCTCACTTTGTCCTAGGCATATCTGTGCTGATAATTCTGGAATCGCCACAGTTGCTGGTGTTCTCGGGTTCCACCAGCCGATTGAAGGCCCGGCCGCCCTGGGGCTAAAACCGCAGACCTGGGCTCTGCTTTACATTTTTCTAAGCAGTTTTTGTCAAATAGTGAATTCTTGCCATAGCAACTAGGTTCTTTGGGTTTACCAAACACTACATTACTGTGCTTATTTGCTTCTGTATTTTATTTACCCAATCTATTTCATCAATCAACTGATCTATTTCTTATCCAGTATCAAATAATTTTGGTGATTATGAGTTCATAGTATAGTTTGGGCTCTGGTAGTGTTAGCACCCCCTCCCCCCCTCGCCCTGCCACTGCCCCACAAACGCTCTTCCTTTATACTTATTTTCATTGACTTACTTAGTATCCTTGTTTTTTTTTTTTCTTGTAGATGAATTTTCTTTTTTTTTTCTATTTCTGAAAAATAATTCTTTGGCAGTTATACTATTAAATGATAAAGTTAACATATATAATATTCTCATTTTAATTATGTTGTCTTGGCCTACCCATGAGCAATGAACACTTCTTCATTTTTTATATCAGTATTTGGTAAGATTTTTTTTTGGAGGGGGGAAGACAAGGCAACTACTGTTAATTGACTTGTCCAAGGTCACACAGCTAGTAAGGATGTCAAGTGTCTCAGACTGGATTTGAACTAAGGTCCTCCTGTCTCCAGGGCCGGTGCTCTATTCACTGTAATACCTAGTCTCTCCTTGCCTTCCCTTGCTACTAGAGAAGAAGTCTGTATTTTTTCTTCCTTTTAAGGGGCATTTACAGTACCTCATTGCAAAATATGGATTAAGTATTTGACCATAAGCTCTGAGATCTTAGATCTGGGTTTGGTCAGCAATGGGGAGTAAGAGATTCTTAAACTCATGATGTGTTGTCAGTGCATACACAGAATATTAATTGCTAATCATAATTTTAATATTATATGAAGTCATTATCATTTAAGAACTTATAATTCTAACCAAAGTTCAATTACTAAAAGCTATATAACCTATTATACATTATCATAAACCTTAGGGAATAACATTATTTTCGATCTAAGAGGGACCTTAAGAGATCAGAAACAAATGAATAGTACTATGGATAAGCTTTCTCTTCAAAACATTGGTTTAAGTTTTGTTAAGAATGATCATCAGGGGAGAGAGAGGATGAATGTAAAGCCAGGAAACAGAGGAAAAGAGGAAGAACATTTTGGATGTGGGAGACTACCAGTGAAAAGGAATGCATATGTTGTCTGGAACATGATACATCTGTGCAGTGTCGTTAAATTAAATTGCACCTGATGGACTCGTGGGAGCATTGGATGGCATAGTAGATAGAGTGCTGGATTTATATCATCGGGAAGACCTGAGTTCAAATCCTACCTCACACACTCACAAGCTGTGTAACCTTGGATTCACACACATTCAGGGGCCTTTTGGATCTTGTTGAAAGCAGCGATGTTAATGCTCTGCACATAACCTTCGAACTCGGTGATCTCATCCTCCAGGATGTCTGTGCCCACCTTGTTATCCTCTACCACACACTGGACCTGCAGCTTCCAGATGCCATACCCCACAGACACCAGCTTGGAGCCTCCCCAGATCAGTCAGGCCATCCAGCTGTATGGAGCAGACACACTCCTCAAACTTGGCCATGTCTGTTTTATCATCCCAAGGCTTGACATCTAGGAGGATGGAAGACTTTGCAATCAGCCTTGCTTGGCTTTCTTTTCTGCATACTGCCAAAGCTGTTCTTCCCGAAGTCGGCCTTCTTCTTTGTCTTCTTCCTTAATATCACTACCAAACAAGTCAGTATCATCATCATCTTCATTATTCTCTGCTGGGGTGGCTGCCTTCTTAGCGGGTGATGTGGTGGGTAGCTCCACCTTCTGCATAGGGGATACATGCTGAGTCTGAGGAGCCAGAGGGTGGTGGGAGGGGCAGCATTTCTCCAGGGAACACAGCCAGATTTCAAGCTTGGCGATGGTGAGCTGTAGGTCCTGAATCACACTCTGAAGGCTCCGGTTGTCTGCCTCTAGATTGGAAATTGTGGTGGCCAGCTCACTTTGATCCCCACTGGGACCACTGGAAGAGCTGGTGTTTGCACTTCCAGCCAGCGATTTCTAGATATTCTCCCTGGTTCTGGAAATGTCACAGAGGATCACACTGGCGCCATTCTCCCGTCGGGAAGAGACAGTTACAGGACCATTCATCTGCTCATAGAACTTTCTCTCTGTGTCATCATTAGAATTTTTGAGTCATTCATACTTGAATTTATCAAACTAGATCTTCTCATGCACCAAGAAGCTGGTTGCCATCTTCACTCTGTGAACATATGCCATGTACCCTTCTTCAATTATTTTCATAGTGAGAAAGGTTTCATCAAACACAGTTATTGTTTTTCCATGTAGGAATGTAAATAGTTCAACTTTTAAAAAAAAAAAAAAGAATGATCATCAACCCAGGAAATAAAGTTAGCTGATTTTGTGAATATGTTTAATGGACATAAATTAAGCACAGGCTCTGAATTTCCTCATTTAACTAACATGATGCCACACATTACCTGAAGGTTCTCTGCTCAAAGGGAATGTAAATTTTAATCTTTGAACCTTTTTATTTTTTTTCTTAAAGACTAGCCTTAAGCCGAAATCACTCTGGCTCTCATTGACTGGCCAACAACAGGCTCCAGACTAAGCTCTACTTGGTCATTGTGTGGGTCAGATTGGATCAGACTGAATGTAAACAGCAATTGTTTCTGTTTTGGCCAGAAACCTTGAGGATCTTCCCCTCCTAGACTGATTTTTTTTAATTGTTTATTTTTAAAAATTTTTGACTAGGTAAAGAGATCATTCTCTACCTAAATTCTTATTAAGTCTTAAATCACTGAATGCATGTTACCTCAGTGAAACTGAGGCCTATTAAAGACCTGAAAAGGCCAAAGTCCCCCACTGCATTCTGGGGGACATTTGTCCTGAGCTATATCTATCCACTGCAACTCTGGAGGAGAAAGTGAGGCTGGTGACTTTGCACAGCTCTCCATCATTTAAATATAATTCACTTGCATGTCATGGCATCAACTCACTGATGTTATGGTCCTTTTTTCTAAAATGAAGAACAAATAAGGATGTTTGAATAAATACTTACAGAATTTCCATGAAGTGTTTTGAACTTATGGGTTAATTCTATTTATATAATACTGTAAAATGAAATAGCAAGAGAAAAGACTTAAAGTAGCCAAGTAGTTTGTATACATTGTTCAATTTAATTAATTCTTTTCCATAATGAGCAATTTAAAGGTTCTATTTCTAAAGAGGTAAAATGGGGTGCTCTCATCCTCCTTAGTTTAAACTTGATCTAACAAACGGAGCTAAATCCATCTGTTCCTGAGTTATTTTTTTCTCCCTTAGGAAACTCATTTATGACTTGTTCAATTTCTTTTTTCGAAAAGAGGGATTTTAAAGTATTTTCTACTAATCTTGTCAATTTATATTTTTGTAAATACTCATCCATTTCATTTAGGCTGTCAGGTTGTTATTTATTTTTATTTCTTGGGGGGTGTTGGTATATCGTTGGATAAATTAGCCCCCAATAAGTGCTGTAATTACATCTTCATTTGTTGTACATTCACATTTTTCATTTTTTATACTGGCACTTTTGTTTTCTTATTTTAATCAAATTAATAAGTAGTTTATCTGTCTTACTGTGTTTTTGAAATAAAATCAGCTCCTAATTTTACTTATTACTTCAATTTTTCCTTTCAATTTTATTAATATCTCCTTTCATCTTCAGGATATCTATTTTGATATTTAAATGAAGAATTTGATTTATTATTTTTCTAGTTCTTTTAAGTTACCTGCCAAATTTGTTGAGTTGCTCTATCTATTTTATTGATATAAATGTTTAAAGATATAAACTTTCTCCTAACTCCTAATTTGAGTTCAACCTGCAAATTCTGGTGTTGTTTTTTTTATTTTTTTGCACAAAATTATTTGTTTTTTTAATTTTTTAATTTTTTTTAAACAAATGCTTTATTAACTTCTGTTTTACATCATTCATTTCCACCAGATTTTGAGTTACAATCATTTTCCCCCCATTATTCCCCTACCCAACCTCCAAAATAGCAGTCCCACAAGATATCGCTTCCTCCAATCTGCTCTCTCCCATACCTTCTCCCATAACCCCATCGACTTTTCCATTAGAGGAAGGTGAGTCTTTGTGTCCCAATGCCTGCACATCTTATCTCCATATTACAAGCAAAAGAGTATTAATAATAGTATTTATATATATTTGAAACGTTTAATGTTATGACCTCGAATTTCAGATCCATTTCCTTCCTCCCTTGTCACCCATTCCCTCTTGGGAGATAAGTAATTCAGTGTATGTTGTACATGTCTACCTATGCAAAACATTATCATAGTAGATATATTATACAAGGCTGCTTATAATTCCCTCCCACTCATCCCACCCCCCACCTGGTCCATTCCCTACATGATCCTGTCCCTCTTCTATAGGGGGTACTTCCAACATCCCCTCACCCCAAGAATGCCCTCTCATCCATCATCCCTCCTCACATGCCCCTTCCCCCTATCCTGTTGCAGGTTGGGATATCCCATTGAGTATGTATATCATTTTCTCCCTGAACCAAATTCAATGTGAATATAGTTTTGCCTTTTTAGGCTTCCTTATTCTTCCCCTCCTTTGCAACCACTTCCCCTTGCTTTTTCTACATGGGATAGTTTACCCTACCCTGTCTCTCCCCATCTCCTCTTGCCACTTTCCTCTCTCTTCTCATAATTTCATCCTTTGAGTATTCTCCCTTCCCAACAAATTCAACCTATGCCCTCTATCCATATATAACTGTAACCATATACACACACATTCACATATGTATTCATATGACCACACCCCCTTCTTCCATTATTTTCATAGTGAGAAAGATATCATTAGTCACGGTTATTACTTTTCCATATAGGAATGTAAATAGTTCAACTTTGATAAATTCCTTTTGATTTCTTTTCCCTGATTACCTTCTCAGGCATCTCTTGCTTCTTGTGTATGGATGTCAAATTTTCTATTCAATTCTGGTTTTTTCCTCAAGAATGGTTGAAAGTCCTCTATTCCACTGAATGACCATATTTTCCCCTGAAACAAAATACTCAGTTTTGCTGGGTAGGTGACCCTTGGGTTCATTCCCAGAGCTTTTGCCCTCTGGAATATCATATTCCATGCCGTTCTATCCCTCAGTGTAGAAGCTGCCAGGTCCTGGGCTATTCTGATTGTGTTTCCACAATATTGAAATTGTTTCTTCCTGGCTGTGTGGAGTATTTTCTCCTTGATCTGGGGATTCTGGAACCTGGCTGTAATATTCCTGGGAGTTTTCTTTTTGGGATCTTTTTCAGGAGGTGATCGATGGATTCTTTCAACCTCTATTTTGCCCTCTGGATCTAAAACATCAGGGCAGTTCTCCTTGAGAATTTCTTGAAGGGTGATTTCTAGGTTCTTTCCTTGATCATGGCTTTCAGGTAGTCCAATAATTTTTAAATTGTCTCTCCTGGATCTATTCTCCAGGTCAGTGGTTTTTCCCATGAGATATTTCACATTGCCTTCTAATCTTTCATTTGTTTGGATGTGCTTAACAGCATCTTGATTTCTCATAAAGTCACTAGCTTCCATTTGCTCCAGTCTAACTCTGAAGGAATGAATCTCCTCAGTGAACTTTTGAGATTCTTTTTCCATCTGGCAAATTCGACTTTTTAAGGCATTCTTCTCCTCATTGCCCTTTTGGGCCTCCTTTTCCATTTGAGTTAGTCTACTTTTTAAGGTGTTGTTTTCCTCAGTCAGGCTGTTGACCCTCATTTCATACTTTTCCTGCATCCTTCTTATTTCTCTTTCCAATTTTTCCTCCACTTCTCTTATTTGATTTTTAAAGTCCTTCTTAAGGTCCTCTATGGCCTGCAACCCGCTCATGTTTTCCCCAGGGGCTTTTGGAGCAGGACTTCTGACCTCACAGTCCTTTTCCCTCTCTATGCCCCCAAAATAGGAGTCTAGGGTTGCATTTTTCTGTTTCCTTTGCCTTGGCATGTTGCCACTTAATTGCTTGACTTTTGGGCTTGTTGCCACACTATGGCTTTAAGGCCAGATAGAGGAATTTTTGTCCCAATCGTGTGGGGGGCAACTTCTGTTTCTGGAAAGCTGTAAACCCACCCACGACTCCCACACTAAATCACAATCCAGATCCAGGGAGGTTAAAGCAAGAGTGATTACCCCCCCAAGACTGATCGCTGGATCTCCCTACGATTTGCAGGCTGGGAGCTGGAACTGCCTCTGAAAACTACAAAATGGCATGTGTCCTCAGCGGCTTCTAGCCCCCAGGGGAGGGAGCCAATGCATTCCCTAAATACTGGTCCCAAAGTCCATAGGACACTAACCTCTTACTTTGTCCTAGGCATTTCTATGTTGATAATTCTGGAGTTGCCACAGCTGCTGGTGTTCTGGGGTTCCTCCAGCAGGCTGCTGGCCCTGCCGCCCTGGGGCTAAAACCTCAGCTCAGGTGGACCTGGGCTCGGCTTGGCTCCTGCGCTCTGCATGCTGTCAGGTCCCAGACCTCTGCACTGGTCCTTCCTGCAGGGCTGCTGGGCTGTCCTCAGTGGGAGGTTAGCTTCGCTGTGTCATTCTGTGGGTGCTGGGGCTCCAGAAGTTGTTCATAGTCCCCTTTTACATAGTTTGGGGTGAATCTGTGGGCAGAGAGGCTTGGATGAGCTGTTTCTACTCCGCCATCTTGGCTCCGCCCCTCCAAATTTTGGTGTTTTGTCTCATTTTTGTCATTATATTTAATTAAATCATTTATGTTTTTTTACTTGTTCTTAAAGGGGTGCATTTAATATTTGTAGTTGTTTTTTTATTTAAAAGTATAAGCACAGCACTCAGGGTACAGTAGAAACAGCACAGACTCTTGGTCCAGAAGGCAACAGCTGTAGTATCAACAGATAGCACAAGGCATGCCCAAGTATGGGGAATGAACAACTGGTCAAAAAGAGATTCTAAGGGCTTCCTGTACTAGCCCAGAGCAGAAATAGATGCTTTGGTAGCTTGATAGATGCCCAGGTCCAGACACATTTCCAGGGTAGAGAGGAGTTGTAATCATAAGGGAGCCGGGGCCCTATCTGGCTAAGAGCCAAAGTGAAGCCCAAGGTGGCATTAACCAGACCACCCTGCCTCACCACATCTTTCATTACACAAACTTGGAAGCATCAAAAACCTAGAGGCTCCTAGCCTGAACTAAAGATCAGGTTTACCACCTGCCCCTCCCTGCCCAGTGGTAAGCAATTTCCAAATCTAACATTGAGTCTAAAGGAAAGAAATAGGTTGGGAAAAAATGAGCAAATTACAACAACAAAAAAGAATCTGACTAGGGTGGCTAGGTGGTATAATGAATAGAGTACCTGCCTTGGTGCCAAGAGGACCTGAGTAAAAATCCAGTCTGAGACACTTGAGAAACTTACTAGCTGTGTGACCTTGGGCAAGTCAACAGCAATTGCCTTGCCTTTCCCCCTCCAAAAAAAATAAAGAAAGAAAGAATTTGACCACCAAAAGTTTGACATTTGCCAAGATGGCGGAGTAGAAACGGCATTTCCAATGTGCTCTCCCCCACACAAATTTCAAACAATGTGAAAGGGGACTCCGAAAAACTTCTGGAGCCACAGCACCCACAGAACGGCACAGAGAAGCTAACCTCCTGCTGAGGACAGCCCAGCAGCCCTGCAGGGAGCAGCCAGCACAGCGCCCTGAGAGCAGGCAGCAGAGCAACCTGGGAACCAACAGCGCAGCGTGCAGACCCTAGCCCAGGTCCCCGGTTTTAGCCCCAGGGTGGCCAGGCCTTCAGCCGGCTGGAGGAACCCCAGAACACCAGCAATTGTGGCGATTCCAGGATTATCAGCACAGATATGCCTAGGAAAAAGAGAGAGGTTAGTGCCCTATGGACTTTGGGACCAGTATTTGGGGAACGCATAGGCTTCCTCCCCTGGGGGCGAAAAGCTGTTGAAGAAACTCCGGCACAGAAGCCATTTTGCAGCGTCAGTAGTGGCTCTAGCTCCTGGTCTGCGAACTGTAGGGAGATCCAGCAATCAGTCTGGGGGTTAATTGCTCTTGCTTTAAACTGCCTGGATCTGGATTGTGGTCTGGGGGCAAAGTCTGGGGTGGATATCCAATTTGCCAGAGTGGGTGGAGGATTTACAGAGGCCACCCAAGTGGCAAAAGTCGTGAAGACCCCACGTTTGTGCAGAAGCTCCCCTGTCTGGTGGCAGAGTCCTACTGTGACAACAAGCCCCAAAATCAAGTAATTAAGTGGCAACATGCCTAGGCAAATGAAACAAAATAAACAGAAAAGTTCAATATTGGACTCCTATTTTAGGGGCAAAGAGGCTCAAAGCATGGAGGAGGACTGTGAGGTCAGAACTCCTGCATCAAAAGCCCCAAATGAAAATACAAGCTGGCTACAGGCCATAGAGGACCTTAAGAAGCAGATAAGAGAAGTGGGGGAAAATTTGGGAAGAGAAATGAAAAAGATGCAAGAAAAGTATGAAATGACAGTCAACAGCCTGACTGAGGAAAATAACACCTTAAAAAGTAGACTAACTCAAATGGCAAAAGAGGCTCAGAAAGGCAATGAGGAGAAGAATGCCTTAAAAAGTCGAATTTGCCAGATGGATAAAGAATCTCAAAAGCTCACTGAGGAGATTCATTCCTTCAGAGTTAGACTGGAGCAAATGGAAGCTAGTGACTTTATGAGAAATCAAGATACTATTAAACAGATTCAAATAAATGAAAGAATAGAAGGCAATGTGGAATATCTCATGGGAAAAACCATTGACCTGGAAAATAGATCCAGGAGAGATAATTTAAAAATTATTGGACTACCTGAAAGCCATGATCAAAGAAAGAACCTAGAAGTCATTCTTAAAGAAATTCTCAAGGAAAATTGCCCTGATGTTTTAGACCCAGTGGGGGAAATAGAGGTTGAAAGAATCCACGGATCACCTCCTGAAAAAGATCCCCAAAAGAAAACTCCTAGGAATATTATAGCCAGGCTCCAGAACTCCCAGATCAAGGAGAAAATACTACAAGCAGCCAGGAAGAAACGCTTTCAATATTGTGGAAACACAATCAGAAAAGCCAAGGACCTGGCAGCTTCTACACTGAGGGATCGAAGAGCACGGAATATGATATTCCAGAGGGCAAAAGAGCTGGGATTGAAGCCAAGGGTGACCTACCCAGAAAAACTGAGTATCTTGTTTCAGGGGAAAATATGGTCATTCAGTGGAATAGAGGACTTTCAAGCATTCTTGATGAAAAAACCAGAGTTGAATAGAAAATTTGACATCCAGACACAAGAAGCAAGAGATGCTTGAGAAGGTAATCAAGGAAAAGAAATCAAAAGGAACTTATCAAAGTTGGACTATTTACATCCCTACATGGAAAAACAATAACTGTGTTTGATGAAACCTTTCTCATTATGAAAATAATTGAAGAATGGTACATGGCATATGTTCACAGGTATACATGGATAGAGGGCACAGGTTGAATTTGAATTTGATGGTATGATTCTTTTTTTTTTTTTTTTGGAGAGCAGCTGGGGTTGGGTGACTTGCCCAGGGTCACATGGCTGGGTTTGTGTTTGTGTGTTGGGTGTCTTGGGCCGGATTCGACCTCAGGTCCTTCTGGCTCCAGGGCCGGTGCTCTACTCGCTATACCACCTAGCCACCCCAAGGAAGGGATGATTCTTAAGGGGTGAAGTCAAGAGGTGAGAGAGGAAAGTGGCAAGAGGTGATGGAGAGAGACAGGGTAGGGTAAACTATTTCATATAGAAGAGGCAAGGGGAAGTAGTTACAGGGGAGGGGAAGAACAGGAAATCAAAAAGGCAAAAGCATATTCTCATTGAAGTTGGCTCAAGGAGAGAATCACATACATACTAAATGGAATATCTTACCCTCACTCACTCTCCTGAGTAGGGGAAAGGGGGATGAGAGGGGGGATGATGGAGGGGAGGCCATTCTGGGAGGAGGGGAGGTTGGAAGTACCTACTATCAAAGAGGGACAGGATCAAAGTAGGGAATGGACCAGGTGGGAGGTGAGACGGTTGGAAGGGAAATAGAAGCAGTCTTTTACAATATATCTACTATGGTAATGTTTTGCATAGCTATACGTGTACAACACATACTGAATTGCTTTACTTCTCAGAGGGAGTGGGGGACAAGGGAGGAAGGGAATGGATCTGAAAATCGAAGTTTTAAAATTAAATGTTTCATAAGATGTCCAGGCATTGGGGCTCAGAGATTCACCTTGCCCTAAAGGCAAAATCAAAGGGGCTATGGGAGAAGATATGGGAGAGAGCAGATTGGATGAGGGGATATCTAGTGGGACTGCTATTCTGGGGTGGTGGGTAGGGAACAAAATGGGGGAAAATGTAACTCATAATCTGGTGGAAATACATGATGTAAACCAGAAGTTAATAAAGCATTTGTTTAATTAAAAAAAAAAAGTTTGACATTTAACACTAGCCATGTGACCTTGGGCAAGTCACTTAACCCCAC
Source organism: Gymnobelideus leadbeateri (assembly GCA_011680675.1). Lineage (NCBI taxonomy): Eukaryota > Metazoa > Chordata > Mammalia > Diprotodontia > Petauridae > Gymnobelideus > Gymnobelideus leadbeateri. Next base: position 857,386 of record WOXC01006917.1, on the reverse strand, counting down.
TTGCCTTGCCTTACCCCTCCAAAATGCAAAACAACAACAACAACAACATTAAAAAAAAAAAGAAGGGAGGGCCAACATTTTTACATAGATTTTCCATATCCTGGGGCAAGATGTCCCTAACCTTCACAATGTGTATATTTAGATGGGTGTGTAGAGCAAAAACAAACAAACAAACAAACAAAAAAACTGCTGCTGTTCTAAATGTTTCATGTTTTGAAAAAATATTTCTGGCTTTCTTTAATTAAGGAAGCTCTAGGATCTGTCCCCTGTGAAACTGGAAAGCAGTCTGAAAATATATAATTTCAGCAAATTTAGCACAACTGTGTAGGAGAATATTGCCATAGACAATAACTTCATGTAATGTTTTAAGACCTACAAACAAAGAGCACTATAACCCGAAGAAGTCGATTTTACATATTGGCATCCACATTTTGCAATGAAGAAACAAAGGTTATGATGTAAGTAGCCTGTAGGCATGTTGCTAGGAAGCATCCTGAGACAAACTTGAACTTTGGGCTGATATTTTAGTAGGTATTTGAGAGAGGGATTAAAGAGGAAAATAAGATAAAATTAGGAATACCTAAAAACCCCAAGCCAAACCTCTAAGAAATCTCTTTAAAATTTAAAGTAATTTGAAATAATATATTTTTGTTTCTAATGAAACAAAGTGGCCCTAAATTTACTTTATACATTTGTTGTTCAAAGGACCTCTAATATGTGTGGGTATACACTCACACACACACATCACATATAAATAAATATTACATATATCCTAAAACTGTTACTACAATAAATATTACATAAGCATTTGTTTACAGTTATTTAATGTATCCATTTCACTAGTTGCATTGGGTTGATCCTTTACAGGAAAAAATGGAGAAAAATCCCTCAGTATGAAAAGGCATGAAGAGGTACAAGTATAGCAATGCGTCCATTGGATTCTTCGAAACCATCTCATTAGAACATAGCCTGTTAACATTTTCAGAGGTTTAAAGCTTGCTTTCCAGTGACTAATCTAGTTTATTATAGGAAGACTCATCATCAGCAGGCCGGCCACTTAATAATGAATTCTCCAAGACAACCAAAATATTAATATTACCTTAAAAAACTTTCAGTACTCAGATACACAAATGAATCTGTGCTCTCAGCCCCAAACTATCTATTCCTGCCTGCTTTAGGTTACTCTTTTCCATGGTCTTTTTTTTTTTTTTTGCCTTTTTTTTGGAGGGGTGAAGGGAGGGCAATTGGGGTTAAGTGACTTGCCCAAGGTCACATGGCTAATTTTTGTGTTAAGTGTCTGAGACCAGATTTGAACTCAGGTCCTCCTGACTACAGGGCTGCTGCTCTATTCACTGTGCCACCTACACACCCCTACCATGGTCTTTAATAAGTTCTCCACATAGTGTCCACCCAACATGATGGAATACTTTTTTTAATTCCTCTTCACATCATTGGATTACTGGTAGAGTACATAGGTACCTCACTATCAGTGCTTTTTCTTTTTTGCCTAGATATTCATTTGTATGGCAGCCTATTCATACTCACCAGGCACATGTTCCTTCTTTGGCTGATTTTCAACTTTAATTTTTTTGGAAACTGCAGTCCTCTGACTCAGTCAAAAAATGACACTGAGAGAATATTGCTATTAAGAAATTGGACAGGGGTGGCTGGGTGGCGCAGTGAGTAAGAGCGCCGGCCTTGGAGTTGGGATGACCCGAGATCGAATCCGGCTTCAGAAAATGAGCACCCACACAGAAATAATGACTAGCCGTGTAACCTTGAGCAAGTTACTTAACCCCAATTGCTTTAAAAAAAAAAGAAATTGCACATTTATTTCATAAATAAGTTTGAGGTCACTAACAACAAACAAACCAAAAAAACCCCACCATTTGTAATTTCTAAAAGGACAATCCAGCTTATCCTATTTTTTTCTATTTAATTCTGGGCCCAACTAATTTTTTCATTTGGAATGCAATGGATGAGCTCTGTTGGTTATGATTGCATGTCATAATCTAGACACTAGTCATTTTCCACTCATTTGCCCAAAGTTATGTCAAAGTTAGGTGACACTTCTGAGTGATATTGTATTTCATCCATGAGTCACTACAATGTTTCAGTTCTTTATGCAGTCAGTATAAAATCATCTACAACCAGGAAAATCTAAGGGAATTCTCTTTCTACCTTTAACTCTGCTGCATATGTTTTAGAACAAGCCTTTGGTGACATGTGTCTGTCCATTTTTAACCTTTGCCTAATATTTATTTTCATAGGTCATCAAAGTTGGCCTAAGAATGAAAAAGGAAGGATAAGACTGGCTGGATTGCCTCTTTTGGAATTGCAAACACTTTTTGGATGTTTTTAATGATGGAAATAAATTCAAAGCTAAAAAAAGAATTGAAAGAATGGGAAGAAATGCATGGAATGAAGACAAAACTAAGATGCCTTGTTTAAATTTTAGTGGCATCAGTAATTATCTATCTATCAGTGGATAGAAGGAGTAAAGGGCATTGGTATCAATTACAGTAATTCCACATAGAACTTTAAACATCGAAAAATGAGAAGGACGAAAGAGCCTAACACTTGACTTATTGATCAAACACAACTAATTTGCCAAGGCAGAGAAAGGTGGCAACCAAAGACAACACTGTCTTATAATATAAACTCATTTGTCAAGCTATGAAAAGAAATATGGTAGAAGATAATGAGCAGCATCACCTCATAAAATAGAGAAAAGTGGAAGAAAAATCAATATAAAAATGAAAAAAAAAAACTAGACAAGAGACCCTCCTAAGCAAACATATCCTGAAGACATGTATTTATGAAACTGGAAGGATAACAAATAGATAAAAAACATTAAATACCCTGATTTTTTATGGCAAGTCCTTTTCAACAATAAGGCGAATAGACACTATTATACATGAACTTTAACATCACAGTCCTATTGTTAATAACTATGAATATTAATTCATTTAAGTACTAGTAATTATTAAATAGTCTTTAATTCAACCAGTTATGAATCTAAAGAATTGCATGAATATGTAGATTTATGACAATAAATAATCAATATGTATCATCACACATATGTAGATTTATGACAATATATATCCAATAAAGAGAAAGGAAATTACTACATTTGTGCTTTACCATCATAGTCAGGGGTGTGTGGAATTCAGGGAATACTAGCCCCTCCTCTGTGAAAGCTTTCTGTGCTCCTTTCAGTGATATTTAGCCACTTTTGGTGGCTACTTTCACCTCCTCACCTATGGCTCTAAGAAGCTGTAGCATTCACAATAGCCATAGCAGAGCAAACCATTTTGGCAGACTAACTAAACCAGGCTTAGGATAACCAGTAGACTTCAAACCTGTTGGTGAGTTAGGGGATGTCTACCCCAAACATATGAAGACTTTCTCTGGTAGAATGGGAAGATAACCGGCCCCGCCCCCGGCCATGGTCATAAAGGTGGCTGAAGCAGGTTCTGTGGAACTTTTAGAACTGGGTTAGCTATCAAAAAGGCCATGGTAATCTACTTCATTTCTGGCTATTGCCAGTCACCTTGCCTTTTGTCTTGTCATTGGACTTTGATGATTCAGGATGAGAGAGTAAGGCTAATGACTTTTCACAACTCTGCCTTACTTAAATCCAATTCATGTATAAGTCAAGCCATCACCTGTGATGTCTTCAGAAATGAAGACTGAATAACAATATAGTCCCCAATGTACTTATAGAGGAGGTAGACATGGGACAAAAGTCAGAGATGGGAAAAAAGGTAAAAAAATGAGAAAGTACTTAGTATAACCTAATATGCAAAGAGCAGGTCCATGTTAGAGACAAGGACATTAAGAAATTTCTTCTCCAGGTACCTGTTGAGATACTTTTGGATCATGACTCTGTTATCTATGATGTTAGTTACCCATCCCAGAATTTGTGTTATCTCCAAATTTTATAAGTTGTAGTCTATACAGGTAATTCATAAAATGCTAAATAGTAGAGTCAAACGTAAATACCTAAGGTACTCTACTAAAAACCTCCTGCCAAACTGACATTGAATTCCTAGTAACTACTCCAATTCAACCAATTATTAATCCATATAATTGTATTGATATGTAGAGATCTAGCAGAGGAGATCAAATTTCTATCAGAAGAGTTAAGGTACATATATTCCCACATATAATCCCTACTGTATTGTCTGCTATAGGAGTTGTACTGAGCATGAATTCAGTGAAGCTACATAAAATGAGCTTGAAAGCCTCATAAGGGGATTATTTATATACCTGCAATGCTACATAGAAATACATACATGCATATACACTTACATTTATGTACATATGTATATGCTTATGCATGTACATATATGCAGGTGCTTTTGAGCATAGAGGTGCACATATGGGAATATGCACGTACATATAAGTATATATGTATAGAATGTATATACATACATATATGTATATGCATGTACACACACTAAACCAATAAATTTGTTTTTGTCAACTAATACATTTTTCTGGAACTAGAGAATTATCTTAGAACAAACTTGTCCAAAATTGCTTGTGATCCATAATACCCTCAAAATAATATTTTTATAGATACTGTTTCAAATGCTCTTAATCCCTAAGTTGCATGGAAAGAAAAGCTTTAAAATATAAAGATCTAGCAAGAAAAATCAAAGTCATGGGGAAACAGGATGAGGCCCTTATCATCCCCATCAACCTGTCTACAGTTAGAGTTGTTCTGAGCATATTTACAGAGAAGATGAATTTAAAACACCATAAAACTACATAAACAGTTATTTTATCTCCCTGTGCAACAGTCTGTAGAATACTAAATATTTAAGAATAGCAGGATAATGTTTTCTCCAAGGACTGTTTCTGTTTGAACTCTACTCAACAAGATAATAAGTCAATAATAATCATAACAGCACTGTTACAAAATATTGTAAGGAATCATAATATCATAGATTTAGAATTAGAAGTCTTCTTAAAGGTTAACTAGGTAAATCTTCTCATGTTATAGATGAGTAAATTGAAGCCCAGAGAAGCTGATTTGTCAAGGTCAAAGAGATAGTTTGTGGCTGTAAAGCCAAGCATGAGCAGCTTTCCAGAGGACTGCTGCTGTGAACAGCTTTCAAAGTTCTAATTACATAGTATAGTGAACTTTCTATTTATTCAATAACAAATCAGAGCAAAACATTCACCATAAATAAAGGTACAGCATTCACAATATTACAACTTATCAAAGAAAATCAAAATACAGCATTCATCATGTAACAACTCAACAACTTATCACTTAAATGGCCACAAAATTTTCACCAAAGAGGTCACATAGTTTTGAACAAAATATAATCATTAGTAAATCAATCAACCATTCAAGGCTTGCCTCCTTAAGGGACACAAAGTACAAAAGTCCCGCCCATAGGGCACAATTAAATTACAATTTCTTCAGTCACTTTTCTGTACCCTATTTCATCAGTCACTACTCAGACAATTTAATCAGTCACTACTCAGTATTCATGGAGAGGTCTTTTCATCTTGACTTGAGGCAGGTAGCTCCTATCTGAATTTACCAAACTATCACCTGGGTTCAAAGGCAGACAGCAACCAGTTCCTTGATCTACTCTCCATGCAGTTCCTGCTCCACATTGAAGCTCACAGTGTCCAGTCCATCTCAAATTCTTCACAGTCTCTGTTCCTGGGAAGACAAGGCTTAACAAAGCCCAAGGACATACATACACATTAACAAAGTCACAACAGCATTTGTACAAAATACTGGCACCACAGTCATGCTTCCTCAATCATCAGAAGCTCCAGCTGGCTCCCTGAAATCCACAGCATCTCTGGCTGGCCCTTCGAAATCCTCAGTAGCTCCATCTGGCCCTTTGAAATCCTCACCACCATAAGCTCCATTCTCAAAATCAAAATCACTTTATCCAGCCTCCACATGGCTTGCTCCAAGAAATTCTGCCTCATTCTCCATTGTCATTCCTCTTCTCAGTTCTTCTCATTTCTCAGTTCATCCTTTAGTCCAGCAGCAGCTGCCCCACCTCCATGATGATTAATGCAGAAAATTGTTTGTCCAGCTTGTGTTCTTCCTTATATATAGTATAGCTCCTCCCTGTTCTACCCCTACCTGTTAAGTCAGCAATTTTCTCCCAAAGTGTTAACTACTTCTGTGTTAAATAGCTTAAACAAGGTGTTAACTTGAAACAAGGTGCTAAGTACCTGCTTATTTGCCAATGCAAAGGGTCATGGAAGATCTTTAGGTTCTATTAACTATTACAATAGCAGAGCTGGAATTTGTCCCCAAATCCTCCATTTTCAAAGTACCTTCCTCATAAAAACCCTATGAAATGTATAGTTCAAGTAATAATTCCTCCATTTCACAGAGGAAGTAATGGATTATATGATACACCAAGAAACATGTTCAAGGTCACATAACTGCTTAAGTGTTTAAAAAGAAAATAAAACCACGCTCTCCAGGCTCAAACTCCAGTGCTTATTAAACTGAACCACACTGCCTGTATTGTTACATAAATATTTGATTGATCTTTACCAATTGTTTTGGGATGAGTGAAAATATCATCAAGATTAATTACAGCATAGTTACTATATTCAGACACAGGAGAGTTTAATTAAAATCTGTCAGGCCAATTTTTTTATAGACCATAATTCCAAAATAGAACAAAGTTGTTTAACTAAGAAAAGTTCAAAATGGAAATAAAAATATACCTGTCAAATGTAATCAGAACTACAGCCTATATGTCAAAAATTAAATTACACTTTCAATGAAATGGTTACATTTTCCTTTCCAGGAACATTTCCACATGTAGTTATGTCTGAAAGTGAGATCAAATGGATGAAAGTTGTCATAGGCTCTCTGGGTAGGATGTAAGTTAAAAAATAAAACATTTTTCTATTGCTAGTTCTATGAGCAAGGGGATGCTTTAATCCTAAGAGAGTGAGTAGGATTTACATTTTCCCCCAGTTACTTCATGAAAGGTGAATGATAAATGTATCTTATGGAAACCCAGAGGGCTACATTTTATAGTTTTCTGCCTGGTATAGTCCCTCACTGCTTTCTGGAGATATTTACATTTCTTGGACTTAGATATCCTTCTATAGCAATAGTTCAAATTCTACTAAAATATTTCCCTCCATTTTCTGTTGATAGGAATAGCTAGTGCAGACTATAATCAAATGGTATTTATCAAGCAATTGGATTTGAATGAAGGTGAATGATTTACTAAAAATGAATATCTAACCAGGAAAGTGTTTGAAAGGAAGAAAGAAGTTGTCAGCAGAATTCATTCAGTTTGCAATCAATAAGTCAACAAGTCTTTATTGCATAGCTATTATTTATTTATCATGGGATAGGAAGATAAGAACAAAACCATCCCTGTCTTAAAGTGTAATAAGAACAACAACAGCTAGCATTTACATAGGGCTTACTGTGAGCTAAACACTGTGTTGAATATTCAATATACATTATTATTTCAACTCTATGAAGTAGGTTTTGTTATTATTCCCATTATATAGTTGAGGAAATTTAGAGGTCTCCCAGCTAGTTAGTGTCCAAGCTTAGATTTCAACTCACATCTTCATATATGCATTCCTTCAGGGGAAACAACATGTGACTATACAAGTAAATCCAAAATAAGCAATGTTAATATAAAGTAATTTCAGCAGGAGACTCCAGTACAAGAGAATACAAAAGAAAAGGCTAAAGAAGGAGAGGGCAATAGAAGTAAGTCTTAAAAAGAGGTAGGGAATCTTAAAGTTAGAACAGAGAATGAGGTACAGCAGAATTACAGGGTATAGATGCACAGATTGGGCAAAAGAATGGAGATGGAAGATGGAATGCCATGTACAATGACCACCACGTGTTTCATTGGAATATAAAAGGATTGAATTTAAGTGGCATATAATAGGGAACAATGTATAAGTCTGTATAACACCAATGCAGTATTCACAGTGCCCATGTTGGCTATGAAAATACTGTAGTTTTGAATCTCAAAATGTAATAGACACTCCACATGGAATACAGAACTAAAACATTTATTGAAAGACCAGAAAGGTAAGTCCCAACAGCAGAAAGCCAAATCCATCATAGCAATCAAGAAGTTGGTACACATTACTAATTCAGTGAGCATGGGCATCCTCAAGCCTTCCCTATGTCAGACCTTCAAAACAGAACAGGCTCCCTTAAAAAATAATGCCCCCCCTTTTTTAAGCAATTGGGGTTAAGTAACTTGCTCAAGGTTACACGGCTAGTCATTATTTGTGTGTGGGTGCTCATTTTCTGAGGCCGGATTTTATCTCGGATCATCCCAACTCCGAAGCTGGCGCTCTTACTCACTGTGCCACCTAGCCGCCCCAATAATGCCCCTTTTTAACCCCTACTAGCTGCTCTGCCTCTGCTCTGCCTGCTCCCAGCTCTGCTACTGCTCTGTTCTGCTTCTTTCTGCTCGACCTTTCCTGTTTCACCCTTTCATCAAACAGGGAAGATCCTCAAATTACCATTACCATTATAGTCTGGAAAGATAGACTGGAGCCAGATTAGAAGATTATATTTGATCCTAGAAGAAATAGGGAACTTTAGAGGCAGAAGGATGACATGGTCAGATTTATTCTTTAGGAATACTACTTCAGCAGCTGTGTGGTACCTGAATTGAAAGAGGAGAGAGTGGGAGATCAATTAGGATACTATATAAACTATAATAATCCTATGGTTATATAATAATAATTGATAACTGAACTAGCAGTGTGTTGGTCATGTAAGTATAGGGAAAGATCTAAGAGATGAACACACTGTATTCCATATATGAACAGACCTGTATATTCTGTGAGTGAGCATTCGTGTGAATGTGTGCACATTTATTCTGGGAGAAGCTAGGTGACATAGTGGAGAGAGTGACAGGCCTAATTTCAGGAAGATTCATCTTCATGACTTCAAATCTCACCTCAGACACTTATTCCACTGTGCAACCCTTGGCAAGTAACTTAACCTTGTTTGCCTCAGTTCCTCATCTGTAAAATGAGCTGGAGAAGGACGTGGCAAACCATCCCAGTATCTTTTCCAAGAAAACCCAAAATGGGGTTACAAAGAGTTTGCTATAACTGAAACAATTTAACAATAGCAAAAAAAGAGAGAGAGAATATTCCCATATTTTGTAACTGGCATGTTCCTATGAGGAAAAGAAACTCCTGTCACAAGGAAAATTGGCTAGAATCCAATCCCACCTGGATTTTTTGTCAACTTCCAATTCTGTGACTCATGCAGTTGATCAATAATTACCTAAACTTCAAAAGAATTGGGGTATAGGTCGTTCTGCATCTTCTACCTATGCCATTGGTCTTGCCTGACTCCACTTCCTACCTGAGAATAAGCATGATATATTAAAAAAACGTATTTTATTTGGTGTTAGGGAAAAACAAGACATAGTTTCAATATTTTGATCTCTTCCCCCATTTCTCCTCCCTCCCACATGCAAATTAGGTTAGATTTCTTTTCTTAAAAGGTCTTGAGCCATTCCTGAAGACTTGGCTGGCTCATACCTATTGAAGTCATTCTTTATCCTCTGACTACAAAGCAGACATGAAGAGCTCAAGGGGTTCTCAAATACTAGGCTAGTAGATAACGATGAGAGCTTCAGTCAATTGAATTAATTTAAAGCATTCTCTTTTTTTTCCTTTTTGGAGGGCAATTGGGGTTAAGTGACTTGCCCAAAGTCACAGGGCTAGTTTTTGTGTTAAGTGTCTGAGGCCGGATTTGAACTCGGGGCCTCCTGACTCCAGGGCCAGTGGTCTATTCACTGCATCACCTAGCCACCCCAATTTAAAGCATTCTTAATCCCTATCCTTTATTGATGTCCTTTTTTCTTGCCATGGCTAAGTAAATCACTCTTTGTTAAAGAGTGACTGTCCCATTGTCTTCTAATATTGAACTGAAATGATTAGGGTACTGGCCTAAGGCAAGCCTAGCCAGAAAAACACAGGGTTCATATCCTCTCTCTTACATATAAGCTGTTTGACCGTGGATAGATCTTTTAACTACTTTTTGTCTTAATTTCTTCTCCTATAAAATGGGAATAATAACTACAAGTAGGAGTAAAATAAAGTGAGACTATACAAGTGCTTTGTGAACCTTAAGGTGCTATGAAAAATATTAGCTGTATTTATATCAGTTAATTTGGAGACATTATTTTTGAAGGACTTTCCTAGCATTTAATGGAAATAATATAAGATGAATATGACACAGAGTACAGGTTTATTATGTTACACAATACAGAAATAGTTTACTGGTATTCCTTATTTAGCTATTGAAGCCACTATAAGTTTCAGGAATTAATGAGTACTAAGTTCACAGATTTGGTGTTGTTTTCATCTAATCCATCCCCTTTATTTTATATATGAGGAAATGGAGGCCTAGAAGATTTTGGTAATTTCTCAAGGTCACATAGGGAGTGAAGCTTGAGAGCTGCATAGTGTCTGAGTTGCATCTACTACACCCATCTGACTTGCTTCAGGAATGGGTATTTCAGGGCTCTACCATATCATCTCAGGAGAAAACCTTATTACATTCTCTCCCTGGCTGAATTTCTAATTCAATTCTCAGAATTTTCTTCTTATCCAAAACTCCCTTATCACTTATTCTTAGAGCCAGTACTTCTGACTGACATCAGTTTTTCACCTAATTAAGGAAAGTTCTACTAATGGAAATAAAATATTAGCTTTTCTTTCCCCATCAAGAAAATTTGTGCATGACACAGACACCTCTATCTCTCATAATATAACTTCCATGATTACTTTACTGAGAAAAAAATGAAGCCATCTGGTTTGAATTCCTTCTCTTTCTCCATGCTTCAAAAATTATCTACACCCTTCCATTCATACATTTCTTTTTCTTTTATTCTCTTTCTTTTTTCTTCTTCCTTCCTTCCTTCCTTCCTTCCTTCCTTCCTTCCTTCCTTCCTTCCTTCCTTCCTTCCTTCCTTCCTTCCATCCTTCCTTCCATCCTTTCTTCCTTCTTTCTTTTTTAGTTGCTCCTTTTCCTCACCTCCTCATGTTTTGCCTTGGATCTTATCCCATTAAACGTTTCTTCTCTTACTCTCTATCTCAATCTGTCTGTCTCATTTGCCCTCATGGCACTGGTTACTTTCATTTTGCCTATAAATGTGTTCAAGTCTTATCTTAAAAACAAGCAAAAGAAACTTCTTTCATTTGACTCTGAGGAATACCTATGATATCATTCTTTATATTTCCTTTCTTTGAGTGCCAATCTCAGAGATGTCACTTATGCTGACTGCCCTCCTTCACATTTTCTTCACTTCTAAAATTCTTATAGTATTCTGATCCTACCATTGTACTAGAACTGCATTCCTACATGTTTTTCTAATGCCATTTTCTCAGACCTCCTTGCATAGTTGTCTGCAGCTTTTGACCCTACTGACCATCTCCTATTCTGGTCTTCTCACGTCTCTCTTAATATGTATGGCTTGACAATCTCCTGGTTTCCCTCACATGATTGTGTATTCCATTCTCAATATCCTTCACTGAATCTTTTATCCCTCCTTTTTCTCTAAATGGGTACCCTGCAATTCCGAGTCTTATATCCATTCCATGGATGCCATTACTGCTTCAATGTAAATGATTCACAGGTAAACAAGATACATACATATAGAGAGGTTTGTGGTGCATGTATCTAATTCTAACTTGGTAATGTGAGATTAGGGATTATATATGCCTGTAACATATATTTATATTTCTAGTCTTCCTTCTCAATCACCATTCACATTATGAGTTTGCAATAAGTTATCTCCATCTGCATGTCCTGCCAGAATTTCAACCTCAAAATGTCCAAAATTTAACTCATGTCCCCTCTTACTCACTTGTTCCAAACATTCTCATTTTTATTGAAGGCACTGCTGTCCTCCTAGTAACCTAAGTTTACAATCTTTACAACCAGGTTTATACGCTCAGTAACCCTAAGGTTTACAACCTCAAGATTGTCCTTCATGACACTTAACACACTTACTAGCCATGTGACTCTGGGCAAGTCACTTAACCCCAACTGCCCTCCAAGAAGGAAAAAAAAAAAGATTGTCCTTCACTCTCTTTCCTCTCCTTTAGTCCTTATTGGATTATCATTTGCCATTTCTTTTGCTTCTACTTCTAACAAATCTTTTCCATCTATCCTTTTTTGTTTCCATTCACATTTTTTTTTCATAATCACATTCAGGCATCCTCCTGTCAGTTAGTCAACATGTGTTCAGTAAGCACTTATGTGCCATCACTGTGTTGTAATAACCTCCCATTTCCATTTTTTGTTGTCACAGCTACAAGAATACTAAGTCTGATGTCGTATCTGATGATCTGGGGGGTAAATTTAAAAACGTATGTTAAAATGAAACGCAAAATGCGAAAAGAAAAAAATTGCCATGTTACAGAAGAATATGAGAAGAGTCAAAAATAACAATTTCCATCTCAAGAAAAACTATAATAAATACTACACATCGTTCTCAAAGCTGATCAAGCTCTTCTTTGCTTTGTTGGACATTCTCTATTGTTCTGTACTATGTGCTTTTGTATTTTTTTCACCTGCCCCCAGCCAAGGAAGGCTACAATTAAACATGGATATACATGTATGTATATGCATATATGTATATATGTATATAGACACATACATAATATATATACATACATGCATAGATACCTATCGACATACACACACACACGTCTGTAAGATCATTCTATGCTTATTTCTATTTGCTATCTATTTCTTTTATGGTGGATAGCATCTTCCTTAATAATTCCAATTTTTTTCCAGGCTCACCATTTCCTACACCTAGCAATATTCCAATTCAATCACATCCTAAGAGATTGTCCATGAACCCCCCCCCCCCCCCCATTTTCTGTATTCTTCCATTCTAGGCTGCATAGATTTTATTTATATAAGAAAATTTTAATTTAAAATAATCTAAATTATCCATTTTACTCTTCAACTATACTCTCATCTTATAAAATAATTTAATGCCTGATACTGCTGGGTCTGCTCTATTTACATCTCTTTTTATTAATTTTCTAACTTGGTAAGATATGTTTTAGTAATTTAATTGAGATGGCATTGAGTAAATAGATTAGTTAGATAAAATTGTCACTTTAAAAATCATATTGACTTTACCTACACATGAACAATAAATATTACTTCAATTATTTAGATCAGAACTTATTTGTATAAACAATGTTTAATGTTTATGCTCATAGAGTTCCTGTGTCTGTTTTGGCAGGTATCTTCTCAGGAATTTTATGCTATCTGGTTATTTAAATAGCCTAAAATAATGTTGAATAATATTCCTGATACATTGTATAGTTTTCTTATTTTTCTCCTTTGAGTAAATCTGGCTTTAGCTTTAGTCATTGATCATGATTGCTACCCCTGCTTTTTTGCATAATACCTTCCACCCCAACCTTTATTTTGTCTTTGTGCATCTCTTAAGTTTTTATAATATTTCCTGAAAGCAACATATTTTTTAATTCGATTTTTAATCGTCTAACAATTTCCTTTTTATGGGTAAACTTATCCCATTCAATTCTAAACAAAAATTACATTTTGTGTATTTTTCTTCCTCCTATTTTTCCTCTCTGTCCTTCCAGTTCTATTCCTATGCTTTCTCACACATTTGCTTTACTTCTAACCATTTACCTTGTCCTTCTATTCCTTAACCCACATACTTATAAGAGCCCCTCCCTTATTCTAAACCTCTATCCCCTTGCCCTCTTATTTCTTTCTAAATTTAGAAGACCTTTATACCACCCTAGCTATATATGCCATTCCCCCTTTAACTCATTCTGGGTGAGAGTAAAGTTCTAGTACTACCTGACCTCTCTCTACTAGCTTCTTCCATATTAGTTGTTCCTTTTATGTCACATTTTTGTAATTACTCCCTTTTAATCTCTCCCTACACAGTTTTATTTTTTTAGAATCACCTGTTTATACTCAGCTCAGCCCAATCCTTTCTTTCAAACTACCCAAATAATGATAGCAGTTAAGAGCAGTGAAAATATAAGAATTTGACCTCATTGAGTATCTTATCAGTGGTCTTTAATGTTTATTTTAGATTGCTCCTAGATGCTATATATTGAATTTCCCCTTAATTTCTGCTGTTTTTGTTATAAGTATCTAAAAGTCTTTCAGTTTGTTAAATACCCATTTTTTTACATTCAGGATTATACTTGATTTTATTGTGTAAGTACTATTGGTTGTAACCCAGCTCTTTCTCTTTATGAAATATAGTATTCCAAGACCTACAGTCCTTCCATAATAGCTGTTAGGTTTTGTATAATTTATATTATAGATCCATGATATTCAAGTTGTTTTTCTCCTGCTACTTCCAGTATTTTCTCCTTAAGTTGTAAGCTTTGAAATTTGACTCTGATATTCTTTTAAGTTTTCCTCCTGGGATTTCTTTCAGGTGGTGATCAGTGGATTTTTTTTTTCTATTTGTGCTTTGCCTTCTTGTTCTCGAACTTAAGGGCAATTTTCATTGAAAATTTCTTGTAATATTGAATCGAGATTCTATTTTTTTCATAATTTCAACTAGTCTAACTAGTCTTATCTTACTTCTCTTCTATCTGTTCTCCACATCAGTTGCTTTTCTGATCAGATGTTTCACATTCTTTTCTATTTTTTCATTTAAAAATTTGTTTTATTATTTCTTGGTGTCTTAGAATGTCATTAGCTTCCCTTTGCCCAGTTCTAGTTTTTCAAGAATTATTTTCTTCCTTAAGTTTTGATTCCCTATTTCAAGTTGGTTGACTTTCTTTTCATAATTTTCTTGATTTTTTTGATTGCTCTTATTTTTTTTTCTAATTTTTCCTTAACCTCTATTATGTGGTTTATAACGTCCTTTTAAAGTTCTTCCAAGAACTCTTTTTGTGCCTGGAACCATTTGATGTTTCTCATTGAAAAAGAAGTGGCTTTTTTAGTTCCATTATTTTCCTCTGAATATGAAACCAGGTCTTCTCTATCTCCATAGCAGCTATCTTATAGTTGGGCTGTTCATCTTTGATTACTCATATTTTGTTTTTCTACTTATTCATTCATCTATTTATTTATTGGTCTTTTCTTGTTTTTTTAGCAGCTATTAGTGTCATCACATTTTAGTTCTGAGGTGTGAAGAATGATGCCCAAGCCTCAGTTCCTTCTTATTGCTCTCTTCTTTTTTCTTTTTGAATAGGGTAAGGCAGGGCAATTGGGGTTAAGCGACTTGCCCAAGGTCCCCAGTCTAGTAAGGGTTAAGTGTCTGAGGCCACAGGTGAACTCAGGTCCTCCTGACTTCAGGGTGAGTGATCTATTTATTGAGTCACCTAGCAGCTCCTTATTGTTATTTTCTGAGAGCTGTCTTGGGGCTCAACCTTGGGCTCTTCTTTCTGCTCCCAAGTCATGGCTACAGCCCCCAGCCATGCTTTCCCACAAATGATGTTGCTTCCTGTTGTCATTCAGGTGTCTGCAAATTACAGCTACCCTCTCTACCTTGGAACCAAAACCAGGCATTCTGCTCTTCTGCAAATGCCCACTGCCATCAGGGTCCCTTGTATTACTACACTCACCTTTTCCCTGCACAAGGAAGTGTCTGGTCAGCACTGCTGTGTTTGGCATTCCTAGACAGTGGAAAAGTCCTTCAATCTTATCCTACTCATTCTTTAGCCTCTCACATTGTTGGTGAAGTGCAAGTTTATAACACTGAAGCTGCCTCCCAACCCCGCCTGCCCCCAGGGCTTTTTTTTTTTTTTCTGAAGAGTTGCCCTTGGGGTCTTTGCACTTCACTCAGGCCAAACCTCCACCAGTGCAGGTCAGGTCTTTCCTGGGGTCTTCTCAAGTTGACTTAGAATAACAAATGCTTTACCCTGACTTTTGTTTATTTCTGTTGCTCTCACTCCCTCTGAAGTGAAGTTCTGTCTTTTTTTGTTGAAGGGAATTTAGAGAGAAGAAAGTTTTCTGACCTACTCTGCCACCTTCCCAGAATCCTCCCTTTGAGATCTGATTATCTTACTCCTCTGTCTGGAACCTTCACTAGCTCCCTGTTCCCACTAAGATAAACAATTTTCAAGTCCATCACAGAATCTGAGTGGACCTACCTTTCTACCTTTATTATTTCTCATTCCTTCCCCTCACATATTCTGTTCTCAATACAAACTATATTATTATTTTTCTTTATATATTACATACATATATTCTTTATAAATTACATCCCTCCTGCATTAAAATGATGCCTTATTCATCTTTACCTTTCACAAGCTTTATTTTCCTTCATGGTTCAGCTCAGGTTCTTCCTTCTCTATGAAAACTCAACTGATCTCCCCAGTTGCTAGTGTTCTCGCCTTCAAATTCAATTTTATTTTACAGGTAAATGTCGTAATATTCCTCCAGTAGAATATTAGCTTCCTGAAGTTAGGAGCCATTTCATTTCTGTTTTTGAATCTCCAGAATATATCAGAATTTCTATAACATATTTGGCTCTTGATAAGCATTCAATAGAATTGCAGCAATCCCTGTGAATTTCTACCTGATTTCCACCTTTTTATCACACTTTAAGCTTTGGCTTCCAAACCCATTACATTTCTTATCTTGCAGTATACTGTTCTCTATGTGTCCTAATTTCTCAGAAATGTTTAGTGCATTTGTTTTGGCATTGTTTATTTTGAAAATTGTTCACAGTAGTCCAATGTTTCTCATCCCTTCTTCCAATGATTGGTGCTTTTAAAAATACATATAACATTTTCTTAGGAATGAGGTCCCAGTATTAACTGTGACTCATTCTAATAGCTTTGTGGATGTCCATTAAGAGATCCCCATATAACAACTGGGAACACACTATAACTATCTGAATTTGTGTGCAATGAGAATGTCTCCAGTGGCTGCTTTGTTCCATGGTAGCAATAGACTATAATTGTTTTTCTGATGTCAAAGTACAAACAATTTCTTGGGTAATTTATTAGTTTATCTCAATTTGTACTTTTTCACTTAGGAACATTTCCCTCATTCCCTAGAAAAGTATAAAAAGGAGGTGTTAAATTTAAGTACATTTGAGAAAAAAGCAACAGTATAAAACCTATGAATGAAAATATTATTGTAATTCAGAGTGTAAATTCTATTTGTTTATGAACTGTTAAAATCTACTCTATTCATATATTTATATATACTTTTCAAATTTAAATGATTATTTTTGTTATATTTTTAGAGGGCAATAATCTAAAGAAATAGACAACAGTGAAAAGGTATTGTCCCTTGATTTATGGACATTTATGTATGTATATATGTATGTGTATATATATATATATATATATATATATATATATATATATATATATATATATATATATATACACTCACACATATATCCACACCCACACATACATACATACATAGTATATTTCTAATTTCTATATGTGACATTATGCAGTGATGGACCTGGAATCAGGAAGACTCATCTTTATGAGTTCAAATATGGGCACAGACACATTCTAGCTTTGTGTCATTGGCAAATCACTTAACCCTGTTTGCCTCAGTTTGCTTATTTGTAAAATGAATGGGAGAAAGAAATGGCAAACCCCTCCAGTATCTTTACCAAGAAAGCTTGAAACAGGATCATGAAGAGTTAGCCATGATTGAACAACATATATGACATTATAAGTGGTCTGAGATATATCAGGGTGATTATAGTAAGTAGCTAATAAAAATAATTGCAAAATTTCCCATGTGCTTTCATAATTTTAATTAATTGTAACCAATAGATAGCGTAGTTTGAAAATCTATTAAAATGAGAAATATTGCCTTGTGTCTATGAAATTAAATGCTGACATTTTTGATTCAGAATGTATTTTTGGAAATAATTCTTTGCTTTAATGATATTTGTCAATGACAGGAATTACCATGTCCTATTCTATAGGAGATTATATTGCAAACTGTTTCAAACAAGAGGAAGACTTATGAAAAATTGCAAGCATCTGTAGCATGATTAAAGTGTTA
Organism: Gymnobelideus leadbeateri; assembly: GCA_011680675.1. Classification (NCBI taxonomy): domain Eukaryota; kingdom Metazoa; phylum Chordata; class Mammalia; order Diprotodontia; family Petauridae; genus Gymnobelideus; species Gymnobelideus leadbeateri. The sequence continues at coordinate 839,364 of WOXC01006917.1, read as the reverse complement.
TTACAGAATTAGCCTTTCTGTGATGCTTAATGACTAATTTTCCACCAAAATGAATACAAGATATAATCATATAGGTTTGTAATTAGCAATTACATTGTAAAACAGGTGGGTTTTCTAATATGTCAAATGGAGCAGGTAACTAGAGTACAAAAAAAAAAAAGACTCTGGCTCTTATTTTGCCACCATGCCTTCCTGCTTTTCAACATAATTGTAAAATAGAAGGGTAGATACTTTAAAAATAAAGTGGGGATTATTTAAGAAGGGAGAAGAATTTTAACTTTTAATATTTTCATGCTTGAGTGGATTTATCTCGTCAATATAGAGTGCAGCCTCTAACAATGCAAACCACCTACACTTAGTTCTCTGTGACTTCTGCCCATTCTTTCTCAGAAAAACTCCACAGGAAAAAAGATAAATGTTGGAGGGACCAAGGGAAAATAGACCAATTTATGTATAATTATTGGATCTGTAAAGAGATCCAATGATTCCAGAGGGTAATATGGAATTATATACAAAATGTTGTTTAACAGTACATACAAAATGATTCTTTGTGGCCAAAAATATTTATGGCTGCTCCTTTTGTGTTGGCAAAAAAACTGGACATTACTGGTAGGTACATTAATTGAAGAACTGAGTTATAAATTGTATATCAAGTGTGTACTATTTTTTTTTCTTTTTGGAGGGCAGTTGGGGTTATGTGACCAGCCTGAGGTCACACGGCTAGTTTTTGTGTTGTGTCTGAGGCCAGATTTGAACTCAGGTCCTCCTGACTCCAGGGCTGGTGGTCTATTCACTGCACCACCTAGCTAGCCATTACCATTTTCTTATAAGAAATAAGGAAATAAATGATTTCAAATAAGATCCTAATTGATTCAGAATAAGGAAGCTGAATTAGAAGAATGTGTTTTATAATATCAATAATAAAAAAAATTGAACAATTTTTAGTGCTTTTATAAGCTGATGAAGAATAAAATGAGCAGAACCAACAGAACACTTTCTACAAGAATAGCAACAAGGTAAAAAAAATTGAAAGCTGTAAGAATTAGATGACCATTTGTGATTGCAAAAACTGGTTATAAAGCATACTATCTATTGCAAACAATTCACAATTTTAGGGTGGAGAATGAGCCATATATGTAAATATGTGTATGTATACACAGTCACACATATATGAATGCATAGACATATGTTTATGTATGTGTGTATATATGTATGTATTTTTCCTTATTTGTACCAATTCTGATAAGATTGAGGTTCAGTCATTGTCTATCACCTTTGCCATTTCGCCATCCATTTTATGCGATCTTTCCTTCATGCTTCTTTAATGAGGGATAATTTTTCCCATTCTAACTCTCCCTTATCCTTTCTCCTGGCACATCTCTCTTTCTCCACACCTTCACTTTTTTAGATCATTCTATCATAACTGACTCACACCCTTGCCCTTTGAAGATAATTCCGTTTAATTGTCAATAATGATAAACTACTTAGGAGTTAGATGTATCATCTTCCCATATAAAAATGTAAAAAACTTAACTTTATTGAGGCCCTTATAATTTCTCTTTCAGTATTACCTTTTTATGCTTCTCTTGAGACGTGCATTTGAATATCAAATTTTCTATTCAGCTCTGGTCTTTTCATCAAAATCCTCTATTTCATTAAATATCTACTTTTTTCCCTCTCAGGGATTAATTTAATTTTGCAGGGTATGTGCTTCTTAATTGTAATCTTTTGCCTCCTGGAATGTCATATTCTAAGCCTTCTTCTTATTTGATGCAGAAGTTGTTGACAGTGCTTCCATGATATTTTAATTGTTTCTTTCTAGTTGCTCACAAGATTTTCTTTTTAATCTGGGATCTCTGTAATTTGTTTGTAATATTACTGGGAGATTTCATTATAGGATCTTCCCTGCTACAGTAGTAGCTTTTAAAGGTGAATTTCTTTCTTTCTTTTCTTTTTTTTTTTTTTTTTTAAGCAATTGGGGTTAAGTAACATGCTCAAGGTTACACGGCTAGTCATTATTTATGCGTGGGTGCTCATTTTCTGAGGCAGGATCTGATCTCGGGTCATCCCAACTACGAGGCCAGCGATCTTACTCACTGCGCCACTTAGCCACCCCTTTAGGGGAATTGGGGTTAAGTAACTTGCCCAAGGTTACACGGCTAGATTTTTGTTTGTGTGGATTAAGTGTCTGAGGCAGGCTCCGAACTCAGGTCCTTCTGACTCCAGGGCCGGCGCTCTATTCACTGCACCACCTAGCCGCCCCGAATTTCTTTTTTTAATTTATTAATTAGCCAAGATGGCAGAGTAAGAAGTAAGTCACTATCACTCTACCATATAAACTTTGAAAAAAACAGAGTCTATTGCCCCAGAAAAAGTCCTGGAATAGTGGAGCAAGCAGAAAGATAGGGTACAGCAGTCTTTTAGTTTCGGAGGCTGGGGGGGGTGGGTTAAAGGTCCCTCTTACTGTGGCTGAAGTGGACCAGTATAGGACAGGAGGTGTCCCAGCAAGCCAGCAGCAAACCCCACCTCAGCCGAGTAGCAGGACATGTTGAGCCTTCGGGTGGAAGAACAGACAAGCACCAACACCAGGCACACTCCAGCCACCACCACCAGCTATAGTTAAGCACCAGGTAAACTACCAGAACACTGCAATATCCAGCAATCAGCACCTGAGGACTGAGCACAGAAAACCAATAGCCAGGCCCCTATTCCTTAGCACAAGAAGCCTGGGTCAGTGCCCCCTGGGCCCAGAAGCAGAGAACAAATTTGAAAGCCATACAAAAGGCAAACAACATGAGGAAGAAGAATCAAAGGAAAACAGTGACCATAGAGGTGACTTGTTTGGTGACAAGTTTGGAGCACAAATTCTGGAGAGGGCGAAATGATCAATATACCCTCCCCACACACATACACAGGCACACAAGTAAACCCTCAAAGGGGAATAAGAAGTGGTCTCAAGTCAGAAAAGCTTTCTTGGAAGAGCTCAAGAATGGTTTATAAAAGTCAAATAAGAGAAGTAAAAGAAAAATGGAAAAAGTCCTTTTAAAATGCAATTGACAAAATGGGGGGAAAAGTACATTGAAGAAAACAAGTCCTTAAAAAATAAATTGGCCAAATGGAAAAGGAGGTAGAAAAACTAACTGAAAGCAACAAGTCATTAAAAATTAGAATTGGGAAAGTGGAAGCTGATGACTCTATGAGACATCAAACATCAGTCAGACAAATTTGAAAGAATAGAAAAATTGAATAAAATGTAAAAAAATAAAATAAAAACCTCATTGGAAAAAAAACAAATGACCTGGAGAACAGATCCAGGAGAGATAATGTAAGAATTATTGGTCTACCTGAGAACCATGATGGAAAGAAAAGATCCTGGACAGCATCTTTCAAGAAATCATCAAGGAAAACTGCCCTGAAATTCTAGAGCCAGAGGGTAAAATAATCACCTCCTGAAATAGATCCCAAATTGAAAACATCAAGGAATATTGTAGCCAAATTCCAGAATATCAGATCAAGGAGAAATTCCTGCAAGCAGTCAGAAAGGAACAATTCAAACATTTGAACTTCACTCATTGGATTTGGCTCAAGGGGAGAATAGCAATAGACAAAAGCAAAATTCTAGTGAAGAGGAAAAGGGATAAAGAAGAAAGAAAAGTGTAAACAGAGATGGGGGTATAAGATGGAGAGAAAGACATAGATAGTAACCATAACTGTGAATATGAATAGAATGAACTCTCCCATAAAATGGAAGTGAATAGCAAAATGTATTAAAAATCATTATCCTACATGTTGTTTACAAGAAAAATATTTGAAACTGGGTTACACACAGGGTAAAGGTAAAAGGCTAAGATAGAATATATTATGCTTCAGTTGAAGTAAAAAAAAAAGTAGCAAGGATAGCAATTCTGATCTTAGACAAAGCAACAACAAAAATAGATCTAATTAAAAGAGATGGGGAAGGAAACTATATTCTAATAAAAGGCACCATAGAAAAGTAAGCACTATCATTAGTAAACATATATGTATCAAATGGTATAGAATGAAGGTTCTTAAAAGGAGAAGTTAAGGGAATTACAGGAAGAAATTCATAGCAAAACTACACTAGTGGGGGACCTCAACCTCCCTCTCTCTGAACTAGATAAATATAACCACAAAGTAAACAAGAAAAAAATTAAAGGGGTGAATAGAATTTTAGAAAATTAATATACCTTTTTCTCAATGGTACATGGCAAATATTCAAAAATTGACCATGTAGTGGACCTAAAAAACTCAAAATCCAATGCAAAAAGGCAAAAAAAATGCATCCTTTTCAGATCATGTTGAATAAAAATTACATGTAATAAAGGATCATGGAAAGATAGACTAAAAGTTAATTGGAAATAAAATAATCTAATCCTAAAGAATGAGTGGGTGAAACATCAAATCACAAAAACTCTCAATAACTTCATTCAAGAGAATGACAATAATGAGACAATTTACCAAAACTTATGGGATGCAGCAAAAGCAGTTCTTAAGGGAAGTTTTAGATCTCTAAATCCTTACATGAACAAAATAAAGAAAGAGGAGATCAATGAATTGGATATGCAAGTAAAAAGGACAAATTAACCCCCCCCCCATTTAAATACCAAATTAGAAATACTAAAAATAAAAAGAGCATTTCATAAAATTGAAACTAAGAAAACTACTAAACTAATAAATAAAACTAAGTGCTGACCTTAGATATAGGTAGATAAACCTTTGGTTTAGAGAGATATAACAGATAAGCTTTTGGTAATTTGATTTTAAAAAACAAAGAAAGAAAAACAAATTATCAGTATAAAAAATGGAAAAGGTTAATTCACCACCAATGAAGAGGAAATTAAAACAATAATTAGGAACTATTTTGCCCATATTTATACCCCTAACATTGACAATCTTAGTTAAATGGGTGAATATGTACAAAAATAAAAATTGCCCAGATTAACAGAAGAGGAAGCAAAACACTTGAATAACCCATGTCAGAAAAATAATTTGAATAAGCCATCAATGAAATCCCTAGGAAAAAATATCCCCAGGATGAGATGTATTTATAAACAAATTCTATACAACATTTAAAGAGCAATAATTCCAATACTATATAGATTATTTGGAAAAATAGGCAAAGAAAGAGTCCTACCAAATTATTTTTACGACAGAAATATGGTACTTGTACCTAAACCCGGAAGAGTGAAAACAGAGAAAGAAAATTATAGACCAATTTCCTTAATGAATAAAGCTGCAAAAAAATTTAAATAAAATGTTAGCAAAAAGATTATAAGAAATTATCACAAGAATAAGGCACTATGACCAGGTAGGATTTGTTCTAGGAATGCCGGGCTAGCACAATATTGTCAGGTCAAAAGCTTTTTTAGGTTTTTTTGCTAATTTTTCCAGGTTATTTCTTGACTTTGAACTTTTATCTTACAATTGGGTTTTGCTCCTCTGAAATTATCAACCTAAACATCAGGCTTCTGTTTTCAAAATTTCTTCACAGGGGGAGGGGGGAGGCAGGAAGGAGAGGCAAGGTCTACAAGTTTTTGGTTCTTCAAAGGTGACGTGATGCCAGGAGATATGTTGTCATTGCTTTCCTGGTCTGTGTTCCGGTCTTTACCAAGGCAGAGCCCGTGATCGCCTTTTGCCAAAAGTGTTTTCTCTCCTTTCTGCTTGGCACTGTGATCAGAGCCCCTGATACCTCATAAATCACCATCAACAATACTTTCGGCATTGGAATTCTGACCCAGAACTATGCATGGACAATAGAGTTGCCAATTAGCATTAGCTGTACCCACTGCCACAAAGGTCTCCCATAATCTCTATCTGAGCAGTTGTCCAACCCCATCACAGTATCTGGGCTGAGAGATCCTGAAGCTGCTGCTGAAGATGTTGTTGCCACTCCTACTTGGGCTTGGGACAGACTTTATCAGACCTCTACCTCTATATTACAAACTTCTCTTGCCTACCTTTTGATTTCTAAGACCATCAAAATATCTCACCTGACTTTTTGTTTGCTTTGCCACTCAAAAATCTGATCTTAAGTGTTATTTTAAAATTATTTGGGGGGGGGGTATCTTTGGAGAGTTCAGCTGTGTAGCTGCTCCTGATCTGCTGCCTTCTATGTGCACTTTCATATGAGGTCATGGTATTATTCAATTTACTTTAAAGTTTTATTTAGTTACACATTACCTCTTATGAAGTGGGCATAATCTGCATATATTTGAAATTTTAAAATAAAAACCCTTCAAATAAAATGTTATATGAATAAATAGATCCTACACAATGGGTTCCTATAATTACTTGTGAACCTTTTACCACATCACTTTTTATTATCATATATCATAATGAATTCTTGGTAATGCCCTTTTCTTAAAATATACCTTGATTATATGTTGAAATTTCAACCTACTCAAGTACAGAATGCACAAATTGCTCCTTGGCTGACTTACACCTTTAATTAAGATATTCCATGACTTGTAGTTATCTAGTCATTGTAATGATATTGATGTCAAAAAAGATGAACCTTTACAGCACCCACAGAACAGCACAGAGAATCTAACCTCCTGCTGAGGACAGCCCAGCAGCCCTGCAGGGAGCAGCCAGCACAGCGCTCTGAGAGCAGGCAGCACAGTGCGCTGGGAACCGACAGCACAGCTCACAGAGCCTTGCCCAGGTCCTCGGATTTAGCCCCAGGGCGGCCAGGCCTTCAGCCGGCTGGTGGAACCCCAGAACACCAGCAATTGTGGCGATTCCAGAATTATCAGCACAGATATGCCTAGGACAAAGTGAGAGGTTAGTGTCCTATGGACTTTAGGACCAGTATTTGGGGAACACATGGCTTCCTCCCCTGGGGGCAAAAAGCTGCTGAAGAAACAGCTGCACAGAAGCCATTTTGCAGCTTCAGTAGTGGCTCTAGCTCCTGGTCTGCGAACTGTAGGAAGATTCAGCAATCAGTCTGGGGGGTTAATCGCTTTTGCTTTAAACTGCCTGGATCTGGATTGTGGTCTGGGGGTGAAGTTTGGGGTGGGTATCCAACTTGCCAGAGTGGGTGGAGGCTTTACAGAGGCCACCCAACTGGCACAAGTTGTGAAGACCCCACGTTTGGGCAGAAGCTCCCCTGTCTGGTGGCAGAGTCCTACTGTGGCAACAAGCCCCAAAATCAAGTAATTAAGTGGCAATATGCCTAGGCAAACGAAACAAAATAAACAGAAAAGTTCAACATTGGACTCCTATTTTAGGGGCAAAGAGGCTCAAAGCATGGAGGAGGACTGTGAGGTCAGAACTCCTGCACCAAAAGCCCAAAATGAAAATACAAGCTGGCTACAGGCCATAGAGGACCTTAAGAAGCAGATAAGAGAAGTGGGGGAACATTTGGGAAGAGAAATGAAAAAGATGCAAGAAAAGTATGAAATGACAGTCAACAGCCTGACTGAGGAAAATAACACCTTTAAAAATAGACTAACTCAAATGGCAAAAGAGGCTCAGAAAGGCAATGAGGAGAAGAATGCCTTAAAAAGTCGAATTTTCCAGATGGAAAAAGAATCTCAAAAGTTCACTGAGGAGATTCATTCCTTCAGAGTTAGATTGGAGCAAATGGAAGCTAGTGACTTTATGAGAAATCAAGATACTATTAAACAGATCCAAACAAATAAAAGAATAGAAGGCAATGTGAAATATCTCATGGGAAAAACCACTGACCTGGAAAATAGATCCAGGATAGATAATTTAAAAATTATTGGACTACCTGAAAGCCATGATCAAAGAAAGAACCTAGAAATCATCCTTAAAGAAATTCTCAAGGAAAACTGCCCTGATGTTTTAGACCCAGAGGGCAAAATAGAGGTTGAAAGAATCCACAGATCACCTCCTGAAAAAGCTCCCCAAAAGAAATCTCCCAGGAATATTATAGTCAGGTTCCAGAATCCCCAGATCAAGGAGAAAATACTACAAGCAGCCAGGAAGAAACAATTTCAATATTGTGGAAACACAATCAGAATGGCACAGGATCTGGTAGCTTCTACACTGAGGGATAGAAGGGCATGGAATATGATATTCCAGAGGGCAAAAGAACTGGGAATGAACCCAAGGGTCACCTACCCAGCAAAACTGAGTATCTTGTTTCAGGAGAAAATATGGTCATTCAGTGGAATAGAGGACTTTCAAGCATTCTTGATGAAAAAACCAGAGTTGAATAGAAAATTTGACATTCAGACACAAGAAGCAAGAGATGCTCAAGAAGGTAATCAAGGAAAAGAAATCAAAAGGAACTTATCAAAGTTGGACTATTTACATCCCTACATGGAAAAACAATAACTGTGTTTGATGAAACCTTTCTCATTATGAAAATAATTGAAGAAGGGTACATGGCATATGTTCACAGGTATACATGGATAGAGGGCACAGGTTGAATTTGAATTTGATGGGATGATTCTTTTTTTGTTTTGGAGAGCAGCTGGGGTTGGGTGACTTGCCCAGGGTCACATGGCTGGGTTTGTGTTTGTGTGTTGGGTGTCTGGGGCCGTATTCGAGCTCAGGTCCTTCTGGCTTCGGGGCCGGTGCTCTGCTCGCTTCACCACCTAGCTGCCCCAAGGAAGGGATGATTCTTAAGGGGTGAAGTCAAGAGGTGAGAGAGGAAAGTGGCAAGAGGAGATGGAGAGAGACAGGATAGGGTAAACTATCTCATGTAGAAGAGGCAAGGGGAAGTAGTTGCAGGGGAGGGGAAGAACAGGAAGGCAAAAGGCAAAAGCATATTCTCATTGAAGTTGGCTCAAGGAGAGAATCACATACATACTAAATGGAATATCTTACCCTCACTCACTCTCCTGAGTAGGGGAAAGGGGGATGAGAGAGGGGATGATGGAGGGGAGGGCATTCTGGGGAGAGGGGAGGTTAGAAGTACCCACTATCAAAGAGGGACAGGATCAAAGTAGGGAATGGACCAGGTGGGAGGTGAGACAGGTGGGAGGGAAATATAAGCAGTCTTTTACAATATATCTACTATGGTAATGTTTTGCATAGATATACATGTACAACACATACTGAATTGCTTTACTTCTCAGAGGGAGTGGGTGACAGGGGAGAAAGGGAATGGATCTGAAAATCGAAGTTTTAAAATTAAATGTTTCATAAGATGTCAAAAAAATTTAAAAAAAAAGATGAACCTTTGTTTTTGAGGGGAGCTTGGGATCCTTGAAAGCACTGCACCATCTCTCAAAAATAATTCAACTTGTTATTCTCTTTCTGCTGACTCCTGGGTACAACTCCTTGTATGTTTTCTGTGTCCAAAACTTATTGGTTTTCAGGAAGAAGCATTACTAATTGGCTAGACTAATTCCTTTGTGAAAAGTTAAACCCAATTTACTTATGTGATCACAGATTTCATATGGGGGCTATGTAATGTGTGGTGTTTTTTATTCAATCAATACAGCACAATGATTCAATCAATACCACACAATGTCATTCCCAAACAGGTGCATCTGGAAAATCTTGCCATTTATCTATCATCCATTTTATCTTTTATCTGGACATCCTCTACTGTAGTGTCAAAAATATTAACAAGCATTTCTTATTTTATACCTCATTTGATAATAATAATGAAATATTTATTTCTGATTTTACAAATTTTGGGAAATTTTGTACAATTTTAAATGTGCATAAGAAATAACTTAAGGACATTTAAGGGGGGGCATTTCAGCCTATCTAATTAAATGTTTTTCATAATTAATAAATAATGAGCATGCCAGGATCTTATATTCTCTGTACATTTCAGTTCATTTTATTATATAATATTACGCATATTATATAATAATATAATCTCTTGGGAAGCTTTTTGAAAGCTTTATTGTTTCTTCTTTATTCCTTTATGAGGATATTCTCAGTGTGTGTGTAGGTTGTTCTAATAAAGACTTTGTAGAAATGGCAAAGTAGTCTTAGGCAGTTGGTAGTTATTAGTTTCTCCTGGTCGATGATATTTTCTTACACATCATTAGGAGTAGTTGTGATTTCTGATTTTCCCCAAACACCTAGTTTATTCCCTTCTTGTATATATCTTGAACACTAATCTCTCAATGCCTTTAAAATTACAATATGCTTGTGAAATAAAATGGATGGAAGAATGTAACTTCCCTTTGCTATTTGTAACATGACAAATTTCTTAGTTTCGGAAAAAACGTGGACCTCTTTGCTGATACTTTTTCTAAGACAAAGTTCCAATAAGAATTGGTTATATGAACTTATATTGTCATTCAGTCATTTCGGTTGTGTCTGACTCTTTGTCAAAACCCCATTTGGGGATTTTATTGGCGTAGATATTGAAGTAGTTTGACATTTCTTTCTCCAGATAATTTTATAGATGTCAAAATGAAAAAAAAAAAAAACAAAAACAAAGTTAAATGATCTGCCCAGCATCACAAAACTATTAAGTATGTGAGAGCAGATTTGAAATCAGGAAGATGAGTCTTTCCAAATCCAGGCTCAACACTTTATTTACTTCCTAATTATATATTCAGAGTACCAACAATTGAATTAATATTTATAGACTATCTGAACTCTAGGAATTTTAACACCCTGTTTGCCTCCTTTAAATCTACAGTTATCACCATGCTTCCTTATCTCTACCTCTTAGAATCCCTAATTTCATTCAAGATTCAGGTCAAGTACCATTTGCTATACTCAGCCTCGCCTGATATCCCTGATACTCTTGATACTTGTTAGCACTCTATACACACAATTGTTATCAACCCAATAGTTTATATTTAACTGATCTCTATTCATTTTGTTTTGTTCCTGCAGATTCCAATATCCTCAAAGCTAGTAGCTGTTTTAATTTTGTGTTTGTGTCTCTAGTGTCTAGACATAATATTTTTAATAAAATTGAATTGAATCATAAGGAAGTTCAGAATGTTGAAGGAGTGAAAGGTTCATTAGAATTTTGTAGGAATGTATCCTGTCTTCCTAGACAGTGTGCCATAGGGCAAGATCCTTGATATTATAATATTCTACATATATTAGGTACTACATACATACATACACACACACACACATACACATATATAATTGTATGGAAGGAAAGAAATAATAACTATAGATAGCATTGACATAGCATGTTAAGGTTCACAAAATTATTTACTATGTTATTATATATGATCCTCAAAATAATTTTGTGAGGTATATGCTATTTTTCAATTATATTAATTAAAAAACTGAGGCTAAAAGAAGTTAAGCAAATTATCCAGAGTCACACATCTAATGTCTGAGTCAATATTTGAACTAAGATATTCCTGACTCTAGACCCAGTGCCCTATTTACCTGTAAAGCCAATTATGAGCAGCTCTCCTGAAGATTACTGCTGTGAATAACTTTAAGGATCTAGTTGCATAGTACAGTGAAATCTCTATATATTCAGCAGTAAGCTAAAACAAAACATTGAAGAAATGAAGGCACAAAATTCACAACAATATAACATAACAACTTATTACTAAGGTAGCCATATAGTCTTAAATAAAACATATCGGGGCGGCTAGGTGTCGTAATGAGTAGAGCGTCAGCCCTGGAGTCAGAAGGACCTGAGTTCGGATCCGGCCTCAGACACTTAACGCACACAAACAAAAACCTAGCCGTGTGACTTTGGGCAAGTTACTTAACCCCAATTGCCCTCCAAAAACAAAAATTAAATTAAAAATAAAACATATCATTCAGTATTTCACAATTTCCTCAATCAGTGTAGAATATCCAAGTACAGTCTCCTTTCATCTTGATTCCCAGCTGGCTTCCAGTAATCCTTAAGGGGTCATCATCATTAAGGGGTAGCAGAAAGTATAAACACCATCCACCCCTATGTCCAAGTAAGTTACAATATCATCAGTCAATACTGAGTACCCAAGTAAAATCTTCTTTCATCTTAGCTAGAGGCTGAATTCCAATCATCCTTAAGATGTTCATCCTTAAAGGGTAGCAGAAAATATAAACACCACCCACCCCTGGGTCACAATAAGTCATAATCTCATCAGTCAATGCAGAGTATCCAAGTAAAGTCCTCTTTCATTTTAACTTTAAGCTGACTTCCAAACACCATGGCTCGCCTTCTAAGGGTTGGCCCTCCCAGCTCTTGACTGAATTCACAGGTATGCTGCTCTCCCAGGTTTTGCCTGGATTCACCCAACTCGTGCCTGAATTCATATGTACGAAACTGTCTGCTCTGTTCTTTATCTCAGCCCATGGGGATTATTACACTCCAAGCCCTTCACAGTTTCTATTTCAAGGAAAACAAAGTTTAACAGAACTACAACATTTACACACATTAAGCTTAACAGAGCTACAACAGTATTTACACACATTCCTGATATTATCATCTCAATTCGCTTTCTGTCTGACAAAGTAACACAAACTAACAGACTAAGCTTCTGTACAAGAAATTAAACACAAATCAACAGTAAAATCCCCAGACTTCTGTATCAGCAGTAAAGTCCTCTTTCAGCAGAATATTTCACTCCAACAAAATAACATAAACACAGAAAGAACAGAGTGCCAAAATCATTAACATTCTCCTCCTTAGTTCTACTTTGTACCAGTTCATGCTTGAGCTTTTCTCTGCCCTACTCCTTCCCGTTCCATTCTTTTGGCAAGCTCCTCCCACCATGGGCTCTATGTGATAATGTTAGGCCTATTAAGGGCTGGGAAGGGGGCTAAATTCCCTTAGGCTTATTAAGGGCAACACAATGTATACTGTTTCCAAAAAAGACTTGTTATAATCAAAGGCAAGGATCAAAGGCACTTGAATAGCTGAAACAAGCAGAAAGGTACTACTTTGCTTGCAATTACACCATCTTATTAAAAGAAAAGAAGAGGAAAAAGAAAAGTGTTATAAGCATAAATGTACCTATAAAATTACTTATGAGAATAAAAGGTATAATAAGTAGACCCTGAGAAGAATATGAAATTAAAAATAAAGACTTATAGGAGAAGGAAGATTGAATAAAATAAAGCCTTCTATTTATAGAGTGTAAATTTTGTGAACTCCAAACATTCCAGGAAGTTTGAATCCTCTTTATTTTATCTATTTGAACAAAAGTTATAACTGGCTCAGGGAGAATAATTTCAACTGTTAAATAAACAATGACAAAGACTTCAATGTAGAAGGAAACAGATGGGAATGATGCAATTCATTGGACATTTTTATCTGATTATGCCTACAGATTATGGCATGTCACACATAGTCACATGTAATAAGCAAATATATTACCACTTACACAAAGGACTGGCACTGAATATAAGAGAATCATAAGATTTTAAGAGTGGAAAAGATGCTAGGAAGCAGAGGTCCAATTCTTCCATATTTCAGAAGAGGAAACTGAAGTCCCATGGCGTGAAGTTATTTCATAGAATTTGGGAAAAGAAGGGGTCTCATAGCTCACCTAACCCAACTTGTACTTGTATAAGAATGCCCATTATAGCCTCTATCTCCTCAAACCCCATATTGACCTTAGACTTTTACTTAAAGACTTCCACTGAGGAAGAGCCAACTACTTCATGTGTAATGGAAATGCAGATTTAAAGATCTTCCCTGCCCCTAGTTTGAGTGCACCTGGAGCCTGTGGTGGGAGGCTTGTTTTTCAGGAAAGCCCACACCTTGATACTTTGTGATTGGGCAGTGGGTCAAGGAGGTCGTTACATTCTCTGAGCCAAGAGAAGGCTATATAAGCCCTGAGGAGAGGCTTTGCTTTGGGGCTCATTTTGAGAAGTGTTGTGTGATTTGACCAGATGAGACTCTGGGAAGCAGTTGTTGAGAGCCCCCCGGCTTTGAAAACCCAGATGTTGATGCTTCCCTCTCTGGTAACTGTGATTTGGTATTGATATAATGGTAGGACAGTTTGGAAGCCTGTCTGTTTGATCTGTAAGTTCTGTAACTCTGAAGTTTGGGGTACTGACCTTTTTCCCCTGAACTAGGTAATGTATGTTTGTTTGATTAAAGTAAGCTTGTTAACTGATTTTGAGTTGCTTTCCTTTTGAAAAGCAGATCTAAGAACCTGTGTTGGCAGCTACCCTGGGGATATTGGGGTGCTTGCTGCTACATCATGTGACAGTCCATTTATGTCATTCTTTCCACTTTTGGGATTCTCTACCTTGCCCTCATGTTGAGGAAATCTCCAAAATTTCCACCCATTGAATTACTGAGTGTGTTCCCTCATTTTCTCCTACTTTTTATGCTCCTCCTCTTTCTGCTCATAGTATATACCAGGCCCAGCAGAACCTGGGATCTTTGAATCTAAATCCACTGGACTTTCTTTGGTAACAGCTCTGTCATCTTTGCCCCTCAGCATACATTTTGCATGCCCTTGCATTACCTTAAAGCAGCTATTCTGTGTTATATTCAAAAATTATGCTCAGCCTTATACATTTTTGTTTGAATTCTATTGTTAAAGTTTTCATTAGTTACTAAAAGAATGAAAGCATGCAAAGTTCAATAGGGTGTTAATTTGAATGTTGAATTGGTTGTGTCATGTTCTTGAAGATTTGGTATTTTAAAAATAGAAACTTTTATTCTTTAGAAAAAAAAATCACTGTAGTGAGAAAATTAACATAGCTTATATTACTACTTTGTTTCCCAGTACCTCTTTGATTGCTAGAATTGGACCATCTCTAATGGCTTTGCTAAATAGCAGAGATTGTGCTGTGTGGAGCAGAAATGTAATACCACTGAAGTGATTAAAGATGAATCTCCCAGGATAAAATATTTCCATTACTAAAATGAAGGTCATGCTCAGTTTATTCTCTTTAGAAAATTTTCTTCTGGGGAGACAGGAAACTTCATAGCCATTAGAAGATGGCACAATTTCTATACTTTAAATGGAAGATTGGTGGGTAAACATTTGTAACACATTTAATCAAAAGAGTTATCAAAATAGTAGTTGTAAAGTGCCCTGGGTAGAATTTGAATGTTAAGTGAAAATTGCTCTATAGCTTCACAGTTTAAAATAGGAAAGTGGATAACTTTCTTTTGACCTGCAGAGTTTCTTAAATCATCTCATGAGATAAATGTCTGAATTTCTAGTTCATCAGTCACAAAGCATACTGAGAAGAAATGTAATGAGAAGAAATTTTGCCCATGACTCGATTAAATGATTTTTCCCTTTGGCAAACTAGTGGAATTTTGTCCCTTAATGATGATGTACATAGTCAAGAATATTAAAATTATTTATTTCAGTAATTATGTGACTGACCAAGAAAAAGTGATCTAGGAAAAAGAATCTAGATACTGACATATTTCTGATTGTTATGTGATTGTGATTATTCTTGAAGTAAAACCTTGCACTCAAAAGACAGTATCTGTTGTAAAGTTAATCTCAGAAGTATCCAATCATCAGGAAAAAACCTGCATCCCTATTTTACTATGTGCAAAATTTCCCTTTATCTTATGTTAATTTCATTCTACCCTCAACTCTATTCCTTTCCCTGTCTGAAGGATACTCCTTGCATGAAAACCATATCTCCAATGTTTATCTATGCTGAAGTTTCATCTTCCTACTTAATAATCCATGGTAGAAGACAAGGGATATCACCTTCAACTTTTCCCTCATTGTCAGTATTAACACTGAAATATCTGTCATCTGCATTCATATATTGAATTACATGCCAGATGATGCTACAAACTTTCTTCAGCGACCCCAAATAGGTGATAAAACTGGAACCCTTCAAATTGAATTAACTTAGCTTTTGTCTGATTTCACAATATTTTAAATATTTCATTTTATAACATTTCTTTATGTATATGCCTTCTTCCATCAAAATCCTACAGATGACTTATCATGACATGAAAATGATTTGGGTTCTTGAAAACTATGCTTTTGGGGGTGGAGCGAGCCAACATGGTCGAGTAAAAGCAAGAAATTGCTTGAGCTTGTCCCCCAGTTACCTCCAAAAACCTGTGAAAAATGACTCTAAACAAATTTTAGAGCTACAGAACCCAAAAAATGACAAAGTAAAACAAATCTCCCACTGAAGACAGCCCAGCAGGCTGATAGGAAGGGTCTATCACACCAGAAGGGGAGCTGAGCGCAGTCCCACATGAGCCACATGAGCCCAGACCTGGCGCATCCCTGACCTGCGGCACAGTGCAGCAGGAGCAAACTTCAGGAGAGTGAATCACCATCAGCTGTGGCAATTTCCAGACTTCTCAACATATAAATGCCAAAGAGAAAGTAAAACGTCAATAGGGAACTCTGTTAGAACTGAGTGACAGAAGAACATATTCTGGCCTCTGCCTCCTGAGCAAGTGTTGGCAAAGGTGTGGTGGCTGCAGCTGCTGCCATGTGGCTGCCTCTGGAGCTCCAGGCTTACAGATTGTAGGGAGAACAAGTGACCATTCAGATGGTAATTGCTCTTGCTTTGACCTGCTTAGATCTGGGTTGTAGTTTTGGGTGGTAGTCCTGAGGTCTATGGCCAGTGTGCCAGAGTTTGTGGTGGCTGTAAAGGGTACCCTATTCAACAGCTCTGACAACAACTGTGAAAACCCCAGAAATTTGGGACAAAGTTCTCTCCACTCGGGAAGCAGAGTTCTACCATGGCAAAGGGCTCAAAAGTCAAGTAACTGCCAAGATAAGCAGGAAGAGGAAGTGCAATTGGACCATAGAATCCTTTTTGGGGGACAAAAAAGCATCAAAACATAGAACCAGAAGAAGACAACAAAGTCAAAACTCCTGCATCAAAAGTTTCCAAGCAAAATATGAACTCGTTACACACCATGGAGGAGCTCAAGAAGAATTTTGAAAATCAAGTAAGAGAAGTAGAAGAAAATTGGGAAGAAAAATGAGAGTGATGTGATAAAATCATAAAAAGCAAGTCAATAGCCATCTAAAGGAGGCCCAAAAATACACTGAAGAAAATAACATCTCAAAAATAGACTAACTCACATGGCAAAAGAGGGCCAAAAAGCCAATAAGAATGCCTTAAAAAGTCAAATTGACCAGATGGAAAAGAAATTTCAAAACCTCACTGAAGAAAATAATTCCTTCAAAATTAGTAAAAACGGAAGCTAATGACTTTATGAGAAATCAAGATGCTATAAAACAAATCAAAATGAATGGAAAAATAGAAGGCAATATGAAATATCTCATTGGAAAAATCAACCTGGAAAATAGATCGAGGAGACCTAACTTAAATATTATTGAGCTACCTGAAATCCATGATCAAAAAAAGAGCCTAGACATAATCATTCAAAAAATTCTCAAGGAAAATTGCCCTGATATTCTAGAACCAGAGGGCAAAATAGAAATTGAAAGAATTCACCCATCACCTCTTCAAAAAAAATCCCCAAAAGAAAACCCCTAGGAATATTATAGCCAAATTCCAGAGTTCCCAGGTCAAGGAAAAATCCTGCAAGCAGTCAGAAAGAAACAATTTGCGTATTGTGCAAACACAATCAGGGTAAAACAAGACCTAGCAGTTTCTACATTAAAGGATTGAAGGGCTTGGAATATGATATTCCAGAGGTCAAAGGAACTAGGATTAAAACCAAGAATCACCAACCCAGCAAAACTGAGTATAATGCTTCAGGGGAAAATATGGTCATTCAATGAAATAGAGTACTTTCAAGTATTATTGTTGTAAAAAACAGAGCTGAATAGAAAATTTGACTTTCAAATACAAAAAGCAAGAGAAGTGTGAGAAGGTAAATAGGAAAAAGAAATCATAAGGAATTTATTAAAGTTTAACTATTTGCATTCCTACATGAAAAAACAATAATTATAACTCATGAGACTTTTCTCAGTATGAGGATAGTTAAAGTGAATATACATGTGTGTGTGTGTATACATACATACATACATATATATATATATATATATATATATATATATATATACACACACACGTATGTAAAGGAGGGTGTATGTGTGTATAAATATATATATAAATATACATATATATGTGAGTGTGAATGTATGTTTGTACATGTGTTCATAGACAGAAGGCACAGGGTGTGTTGCATACGAAGGGATGATATCTAGAAAAATAAAATGAAGATTTGAGAGAGGACTATATTGGGAAAGTGAGAAAGGGAGAGATAGAATAGGGTAAATTATCTCTTATAAAAGAGGCAAAATAAAACTGCTACAATGGAGGGGAAGAACAGGAAGGTGAAAGGGAAAGGATCAACCTTTTCCTCATTGCATTTTGCTTAAGGAGGGAATAACATACACACTCAATTGGTTATCTTACCTTATAGGAAAGTGGGGAGGGAAAAGGTTAAGAGGGTTGTTGATAGAAGGGAAGGTAGATTAGGGGAGAGGGTAGCTAGAAGCAAACACTTTTGAAAAGGGACAGGGTCAAAGGAGATAATAGTATAAATGGGGTGCAGGACAGGGTGTTGGAAAATATAGTTAGTCTTTCACAATATAATTATTATGGAAATGTTTTGGGTAACAACACATGTACAATCTATATTCAATTACGTGTCTTCCCAGTGGGTGTGGATGAGGAGGGAAGAAGGGAAAGAATGTGGAAATCAAAGTGTTAAAAACAAGTGTTAATTTTTTTTTTTTGCACCTGGGAAATAAGATATACAGGCCCTGGGTTATATAAATTTCATCTTGTACTACTTGAAGGTTAGTGGGGGGGAGGCTAGGTGGCGCAGTGAGTAGAGCATCGGCCCTGGAGTCAGAAGGACCTGAGTTCGGATCCGACCTCAGACACTTAATGCACACACAAACAAAAAACCTAGCCGTGTAACCTTTGGCAAGTTACTTAACCCCAATTGCCCTCCAAAAAGAAGGTTAGTGGGGGAAAGGGGGAAGGATATAAGGGACAACAAATTGGGGAAGGGGTATTCAGTAGGCTTGCTATCTTGGAGTGGGTATAAGGGAAAGATGGGGAGAAAAATTTGTAACTCAAAACCTTGTGGAAATGAATGTTGAAAACTAAAAATAAATAAATCAATTAGAATATTTAAAATTGCGTTCAAATAGGAACTGATAAGGAGAATATTGTAATATATTCCATTTTCCAACATTTTAGTGAGTTGGTTAATAAAAAATGAAATAAAGGAAAAATTGGGAAGAGAAATAATAGTGATGCAAGAAAATCATGAAAAATGAATCAACAGCCTCCTAAGGAGACACCCAAAATACTGAAGAAAACTATGCACTCAGATAAGCCTTGGGACAACTAAGCAAGAAAGACTTTGGGTACATAATCAGTAACCAGCTATGTGTCTGTTGTCTGAGGACTGGTCTGTGTAATTGAAGAAAGGCTCATCAACAGAGAGTGAGCCAACAGATGACAAATTTTCAAATCACAGCCACTCATTATACTGCCTCATAAGGTATCACTAGCAGTACCAACCTGGATAAATCACAGTTCTTTGAATTATTGCAATAAGTAACCTCCTCTTAGTTGTAGTCATGCTTTATGTTTAGGGGAAAGGCACATTAATTTATTAAATAATTGCTATGAGCCAGGCTCTATACTGACCACTTTATAAATATTTCATTTAATGCTTATAATAAATCTGGGAGGTGGGCACAATTATAATCCCCATTTTATAGTTAAAGAATCTCAGCCAGACAGAGGTTAAACAACTTGAACAAGGTTGCACAGCCCTTGAAGAGCTGTGGCCAGATTTGAAATCAAGTATTTCTGACTCCAGGCCCGACATTTTCTCTTCTGTACCACCTCGCTGCCTCTTTAATACAGCACAAGCTATACAAATGCTTATAATATGTTTAATTGTTTTGATGATTTTGTGTTTGTTCCCTCTCATATTCTCCTACCTCATGCCTAGCAATATACCACAGGTTCTTCCCCAAAGCTTAATTCATACTGAATAAGTCAGCAGGATCACCACTCCTTTCTCCCTTCTGTAGTGACTTCTGAACCCGGTACATATTTTTCCTCTGTATTTCAACTCATTGTAGTCATCTGACATCTATCTGACACCCATCAAATTAGCTTCAGAGTTAAAAATCACTTGATCATTCTCTAATCCACACATTCCATTGGCTAGGCATGAAAATCACCATCTAGATACACTTGACTCACTGTCATACTTGAATTTTATGGTCAAACTTGTTAATACAGCCCTCATTAACACAATAGACATCCTTGTTCCCCTAAATTTGTATCATCCAAGCCCACTGGATTACCCCCACCACTTATTTCCTCTATTACTGCTTTCAGGCTATAAAGTGTTATTAAGGGCATTAGATGCTAATAATTTAGTTAACTAAATTTTTTACTATTTAACTTCAATTGGGCTCATATTGATCTTTGCCAATGTTTTTCATCAATTTCTTTTCAGTTTTCTTGATCACCAATTACATATCTATCCCAGACCTTCACTTCTCAAGCCCTCAGTATTTTTTCACCTCTCCTGTATACACATAATAAGAGAGGATGTGTCCCCTTCAACATGACCTATTTGACTTTCTCTTTCGATGAAAATTGGGCCAGTTTAATTTCTCATTCCCTCCACCCCACAGCACCATTTGGAGATTCATGGCTCATCCCTCTACTGCTCCAATACTTGATATTCATGCAGCAAAGAAATATTAAGCATTTACTATGTATAATGCACTATACTAGGTTCTGGATATGAGACTATGATAGACACTAGGCATGCATCTTAACTCCTCCTTTTGAAGACCATAGAGTCAGGTGACTTTACCCACCTTTCCTCCAAATTGGCATTAAATATCTCCATCTTTGAAGAAGAGGTACCAATGTTCCTTCCAACGCAAATTCTTTTATTTTTTTAATTAAACAAATGCTTCTGTTTTACATCATTAATTTCCACCAGATTATAAGTTACATTTTCCCCCCATTTTTCCCCACCCACCACCCCAGAACAGCAGTCCCACTAGACATCCCCTCATCCAATCTGCTCTCTCCCACATACTCTCCCATACCCCCTTCGACTTTGCCACTAGGGTAAGGTGTCAGTTCAGCCTGCTCTCAGAGCGCTGTGCTGCCTGCTCTCAGAGTGCTGCACTGGCCACTCCCTGCAGGGCTGCTGGGCTGTCCTCAGCAGGAGGTTAGCTTTTCTGTGCCGTTCTGTGGGTGCTGGGGCTCCAGAAGTTGTTTGGAGTCCCCTTTCACATTGTTTGAAATTTGTGTGGGGCAGAGCACATTGGAAATGCTGTTTCTACTCCGCCATCTTGGCTCCGCCCCCCTGCAATTTGATTCTTACAAGGCAAAATGATTATATAAACCTTTTTATCTTCTCAAAAAGTACAAGGAAAAAACAATTACTTGTTATGTAGAAGAGAAAAACTGACTCCAATATCCTCAAAATGAAATAAAAGATCTTTGCTTTGTGGCACCATGAAACTTAGGCCCTGGTATTATCTAAAGCTTCCCCCCATTTTGACCTCCTAGTGTCTGATTATCTAATAGAATATAGGAGTGCTCTCCATCATTCTTTCTTAATAGCACAAGATACTTGTTCTCATATTTTAAAAGTGGGCATTGACTACTTCTGAAGATCTCTTGAGAAATGAAAGCTTTATATGGGAAATATTTTGGTCTCAAAGAGAGGAATGACTTAATTACAAGGAATGATTGGAAGCTAAATACAGCTAACTAAACCCCAAATAGCTTCTATCTCTAATCTGCTAAAGGAGTTTAACTAAGCTGAATAATCATAGTTGCGGATTTTCTACATTAGAAGAAACATATTTTTAAAATCCTCCTCTGGCTTGAGAAAATGTATAGACTGTGGAGGTCGAATTCTGGGAATATACCAGCACTCCCTTCATACTTCTTTGGTTCTTCCTGGATAACATATGCTACTTTAGGCCAATATGCATTTTTGAAGAGGGGTATGCACTCAGATCAACTTTCACTGATGAAATTATTTAACATAATTTAATTCATGATTTAAAATTAGTAATTCTATGCAGCCTAAAATATATGGATTATTATTTAATTTCATTAAACTATTCATTCTTTCCATTTTTATATCAAAAAGGAATCTTCTTTTACAGGAATACCATTACCTCCAAAAGGGAAGTTGGATATCCCTGTGTTATTTGTTCCTCATATTATGAAATTATACGAAGCAATGGTGATTGTTGAGGTCGTGAGGAGGGATGGTGAATATTGGCCATATGATAAAGCAGATGACTTGGGCCCAGGTCTGGAAAGGTAATTAAACAAAGATTTTTTTTTTCAACTGACACTACTCCTATCTCCTTTATATATCATTTTCTATTGCATTAAAAGAAAATCAGAAACAAAGCCATAGTCCATTCTGTGGAAGGAGATACATTTTAATGTTTTATCCAAAAAAAAAAAAAAAACAAAGCAACAAAAACTCTCAAGGGCAAAGGATAAGGATAATCATTTGATACTCATGTGATATTTGACTCAGTTGTATTGTTAGCCAGAGTTTTAAAAATATTAAGCTTGTATAGGATTATCAAGTAATCTGACTCAGATTCAAAGTAACAAAAAATTGGTGTTGAATACAAATTGAAGATTTGACTAAGAAAGTGATAATTCATAATGATAGAAGATGCCAATACCTAGGAATCATCTTGAAATAATGTGGGATTATATGAGTCAAGAAATTTGGCGGCAATGGAGCAGATCCAAAGTCATGTCATTATACAATGTGTATAATCCAGATATAGCATAACTGAAGAGTATGCCTTCTAGAAAGTACTTTTTCATTGGCTTCCTTAAGCCCATGTTTCTAAAAATATATTCCTTTTAAAAATTAAAATGTCATTTAGTTAAAAATTAGAAAGATTGCTAACATACATCTTCATTCTCCAACACTTTAATTTTTAAAATTTGCATGTCTGAATAGCACAACAAGAACAGAAAGTGGAGACATCTGTAATATACGTTGGAACTACCCCATACAGGGCATCCCAGAAGCACCACCTCCTAAAACACACCATGGTATGTATATTATATGATCAAAGAATGCCAGGCCTAGAATATGTTTGGGTCCAATCCTTTATTTCATACAGGTAAATTGAGGCTCAAAACAAGGGAAAGAGTAAGGTGATCCTGAAATGACAATGCTAATTTTCTGGGACTAGACCTGAAAACCAGCCTTCTTGAGGCCTCTTTTAATTCTCTTTACACTACATCACACTCTCTCTCTTTACCATCACTTGCAGGAAGAAAATGCTAAAGATTCTACTTGAAAAAATGGTATCAATCGCTTTCTCTGTGTGATATAACTTTAATTAAAATTGTACCTGATTAGAAATCCATTTGACAAATAACTCTGTCATTTGATTTACTTGCAGTACTATTTAATACTAGACTGGAGAATATTTTTTATGGTGAATGCAAATCTTTCAGGCACAAAGCACTAAATTACTATCAGTAGTCTTTCAAAATGAGTTCAATTTTTTTTCTTTTTTTCTTAAGTAAAAGATAATTGAGTCCTTAATCTCTATGGAAAAGAACATCAGTTTAGAATTTACAATCTATGGTCATCAGATTAAAACGATGTAAAAAAACATAAACAAATTTCCCTGTCTTCTGACAACTCTGTTGTTCATGTCTCCTATAAATTTAGACTTTTGTTTTCCTAGATGGAAGAATTCATGAAGAATTTATTTAACTAAAACACTCTAATGATGCATTAAAGTATATACTATTTTTACATTTTTTGCAAAGGAGAATTAGTGTGCATAAAATAGAGGCTGCTACTGTCATTTACCTTTTATTTACTTTGCTGTGGGTTAGCCTGTGATAGGAATATGAAGAAAATTCACCTCATGGAAGAGGTTGGAGACACTAAATGTATAAATTTATTTATGATGTCAGACACAATTATAATTGATATGTTAATTTTGCTAAACTGTCTTCTCTTTCTCCTTTTCTTCCTCCTCCCCTTCTCTTCTTCCTCCTCCTTCTCCCTCTCTGTTTCTCTTTCCCCCAAGGGATTTTTGTTGCAGTGCATTTCGTTAAATTATTAAATCAAATTGAGAAAGTCAGGGAATAAAATTAGTCTTCTTTGTAGTAAATAAGCACAACTCTGGCGACATTTATTTATTTCAATGCTTTAGTACATTAAAAGACCTGTGATTTTATTAGTTAGTCAGATAGACAATACTCATGTATTAAAATCATTTGTGCCAGGCAGTGGGAGGTACAAAGAAATATAAAAACAGTTCTTAAGGGCCCCACAGTCTAATATAAACTGGAAATAATCAACAGAAGGAAGGCACCAGAATTCAGAGGGATCAGGAAATATTTCTGAAGGTGAAATTTTGGCTGGAACTTGAGGGAAGTCAGGGAAACCAGGAGGAAGAGATTAGTAGGACTATTCTAGACGTGGGGAAGCACCAGTGAAAATGCTCAGAGTCTGGAGATGAGATGTCTTGTTCAAGGAAAAGCAAGGAAGCCAGTTATGCCGGATTGCAAATTACATGGGAAGGGGCGGTGAGAAGAATGAAGAGAGGGCAGGTTATAAAGAAATTTGAATACCAAAAAGGATTTTATATTTGATCTTAGAGGCGATATTTATTTTAACATTATGTACTTCCCTATCCACCATTTTGCCACTGTCATTATGCCCTGCATAGGTAGAGGGTATCTTCTCAGCCTTGAGCACCATTTCACACACACACACACACACACACACACACAGCATAATGAGTTTCACATCGAATCAGTTGTCAGATCTTTTAGATGTCATCTCCACAATCTCTCTTGAATCTGTACTATTTCCCATATTACTGGCCCCATTTTTGGCAGGCCTTCAACACCTATCACTTGAATACTTCAAATTCCCTTCTAATTAAGACCTTTTCCCTAAGTTCTTCTCACTTCTACTGTGACTACCATATAGCTGCCAAAGAAACAAATATGACATGTTACTTCGCTGCTCAATAAAATTCACTATTGCTTTTTATCGGCTCTAGGATAAAATAAAAACTTCCCTGTTTAGCATTTAAAGCCCTTCTCAATTTGACTTCAGTCTACCTTTCCAGATTTATTACATATTATTTCCCTTCATATACTCTTTGGTCTAGCCATACTGGCCTTCTTCCTTGTTACTCTATACAACATTGTATTACTTCCTGTCTCCACAACTTTTTAAAGTTGTACTGACTCATAAATCCCTAAAATTCTTCAAAGTTCATGTCAAATACACCTCAAGCATTCTATCTGTCTTCATTCTCTCAGATGGTAGCATTTCACTCATCAGATTACTTGATATTTACTTTGTATATACTGTCTTTACTCATGATATATCCTTCTGATATAATATAAACTCCTTGAGGGCAAGAGCCTTTTTTTGTTTGTTTGTTTGTTTCTATATCTCTAGCAATCAGAGTGTTTAATATATGATTGACACTTAATAAGTATGTACTGATTTAATGATTGGAACTATGGAGAGAATAGTTATAACAATGAGATTATATAACCATTGAAGTCTTGAAGAAGCATAGGTACCTTTATCTTTTAAAAATTCAGAAGCCAAAAGCAAGAGCAATGGGTAGAGGAAAATTTATACCTGATATGAAGAAAGCATTCTTAACAATTAAAACTGTTCCAAGGCTACTTGACTCACTATGTAGTGGCTTTTCCAATGTTGAAGGATCTTAAGCAGAGGGTCAATGATCATTTGTCAGCACTTTGTAATAGGGATTCTTTTCCTGGTACTCATTGAACTGGCTGACCAATGAGTACTCTTCTAACTCTAATTACTTGATCCTTTGAATATTTTGAGTTTTGCTTCTCTGTTGGCAAAGATAGCTGGTATAGTTACTTGAAGTAACAACTCACTTAAAGATGAATAATGTAATAGAAATATGCACTCATTGGAAATGAATTGTCTATATTTTTAGTACTCCAATTTCCTAAGTATTTAGAAGATAAGACCAGTGGCATAATGCTAATTATAACTTTCAATGTACTCATTTCCATTTTAATGACTTAAGGCAGTGAAATTAATCATAGCTAGAAATTTTTCTTCTTCCCTAGCCATTTTTACCTTCTCAATAATATGCACCAAAGCATTAGTCATCATTTTAAATTTTAGTTCAGCAAACATTTATTAAATACCTATTGTATGCAGGGTGTATAAGCACTAGTGATAAAAAATTTAAAATGACGAAATCGAAACCCTGCTCCCAAGGAATTTTTATTCCTTTGTGGCAATGTGGTATAACCACAAATAACTATTAATGCAGTTTAGTAAATGATTATGTGCATAGCAGCAGTTTAAAAAAGTGATCTGAATGATTCAGGAAGGGTATGGTGATCATTTTGATCTGGGAGGATAGAGAAAATAATATGGAAAAGATGACACCTGAACTGTTTTTTTTTTTTTTGAAAGAGAAGTAGGATTTAATAGGAGTAAGATAAAATGGTATGACAGTGAGTAATCCACCCTAGGAATAAGCACAGTGTGTACAAAGACATGGAGACAATAGGTGAAGACAGGGCTAGTATAAACAGTGATATATACTGCTAAACCATTGAGTATAGTAAGGAGAGTGCTTTGGAATGGGCCTAGAAATTTAGGTTGTAGTTGGACCATGAGGGTTCTGAATGCTATCCTAAGGAGTTTATGTTTTGCATTTTATTTGGTAGACAAGATACTAATGAAGAAATTTTTATGTTTTTTATTTTTTATTAAAAGAGTGACATCATCCTGAGGATAAAAATGAGATATTTATAAAGTCCTTTGCAGACTTTAAAACACCATACGAGGGGCGGCTAGGTGGCGCAGTGAATAGAGCGCCGGCCCTGGAGTCAGAAGGACCTGAGTTCGGAGCCAGCCTCCGACACCTAATCCGCACAAACAAAAACCTAGCCGTGTAACCTTGGGCAAGTTACTTAACCCCAATTGCCCTAAAGGGGCGGCTAGGTGGCGCAGTGAGTAAGAGCGCCGGCCTCGGAGTTTGGATGACCGAGATCAGATCCGGCCTCAGAAAATGAGCACCCACGCATAAATAATGACTAGCCGTGTAACCTTGAGCAAGTTACTTAACCCCAATTGCTTTTAAAAAAAAAAATAAAAAAAAAAAAACACCATACGAATGTTAACTACTGTGATCGTGATGGTGGTGGAGGTAGTTGTTTCCTGTTTTTATAGAGACCCTGACCATCCTAGTCATCATTGTTCACCATCTTGGAATTATACTTGACTCTTAACTTTTTTTTCAATCCATACATTCAACAGTTGCCATGTTTAGTCATCCTGTCCCCAGATCTCTACACACATCATCTAAAGGCCAGACCTCACCTGATCATGTGATTTTCCTGACCAGTAAACCCCAGTGGGTCCTTATTACTTCTAGGATCAAATACAAACGCCTTTGTTAGGCAGATAAAGCCCTTCTCAATTTGACTCCAACCCATGTTTCCAAGATTATTGCACAACATTCCTCTTCCTTAACCCTTCTACCTCCTCAAATCTCTATTTTTTTCTTTCTTTCTTTTTCTTTCCTTCTTTCCTTCCTTCCTTCCTTCCTCTTTTCCTCCTTTCTTCCTTCCTGTCTTCCTTCCTTTCTTCTTTCCTTTCTTCCTTCCTTCCTCCCTTCCTTCCTTCCTCCCTTTTTCTTTCTTTCTTCCACTTTTTGGAGGAGGGAAGGTAGGATA
This sequence comes from Gymnobelideus leadbeateri, assembly GCA_011680675.1. NCBI lineage: Eukaryota > Metazoa > Chordata > Mammalia > Diprotodontia > Petauridae > Gymnobelideus > Gymnobelideus leadbeateri. Next base: position 811,785 of record WOXC01006917.1, on the reverse strand, counting down.
ATTGGGATTAAGTGACTCTCCAAGATCACACAGCTAGGGTTGTGTGTGTGTGTGTGTGTGTGTGTGTGTGTGTGTGTGTTAATTGTCTGAGGCCGGATTTGAACTCAGGTCCTCCTGACTCCAGAGCCAGTGCTCTATTAGCTGTTCCACCTAGACGCTTCCTGGAATCTCTATTTTCAAAGCTCAATTCAAGCACTATTTCTTACATATGGCCTTTATTAATCAGCTAATGATTCCCCACTACCAATTAACTTCTATTAATTTAGGACCTTTTTATGCACATAAGTGTGTGTGATGTTGTTCCCTCCAATGGAATAAAAGCTATGTGAGAAAAGACTATTTTCTTTTTATCTTTATATTCTTTAGCACGATAACTGGTACATAGTAAGTGCTTTAAAATGTTTGCTGAGTTATTGATTTATTGGTCATATGCATTGAGAAGGTTACTTTGTCAGTAATGTCAATGATGAATACTGCTTTATGCTCATAGAAACATAAAATGTAACATTTGGAAGAAGTAGTTTCCAATCCACCCATTTATCCATCTATTCATTAATTTAAATATGCTAACTACAATGAATTATCCTGGGTATTGAAAAATATTTCTATGTACATCAAACTAGTTATGAGTGTAACATTGAAATGTCAGTAAAAATTGAAATATGATTCCCATTCATATAAGTTCCCATAGACTTGGTTCCAGAGGAAAAAGGAGTCAAAAGCAAAAAAATCCCCCAAAACAAACAAACAAAAAAAAACAAAAAACAACAAAAAACACACAAAACAACCCCCAAAAAGATTTTCATGCTCCTTGTTTGTGTCATTTTGTTCAAAAATGGAGCTGCTGACTCTCACTCATTCCTGTACCATAAAATCATGTTTTTATTTTTCAATATAGGATTATTATGTAACTATCAAAGGTGTTAAATACTATTTATCTGAAGATACAGCTTTAGTGCCTGATATTTCTTATTTAAATAAGAATCATTTGATAGATAAATATAAATATATGTTCGGATTACATTTTACCTAATTATCACATTTTCTTAGTTTTCACAGTATTTGAAATAAATTAGTTATTTTTATAATTGTTAAAGTAGAATAAATTAAAATATATTAAGTGAAAAATTTAAACTGGCCAAATTAATAGTTGAAGAAATAACATGATTAAAGAAGTATGTAGTGGAAAAATCTAATATCAGTGATTTTATTGGATCAATTTTCAATAAATCCTACTATGAAGAAAATTCACTTTTATTCTAAGCATTTTTAAATGTTTTCAGTCCCTACTTTTATTTTATTTTTCCCCCGCATTGCTATTAAATTATAAATAGATTATTGCTATGACTCCATATATATGGTAGTTGATAAAAATTTAAAATGGAAGCCATTTCCTCTTAATAATCCAGGCTTAGAACAAACTGAATAGTTATCCCAACTCCAAGTCTTGTGATTTATTACACAAACTATTCTATATTTCCTAGAGTTGCATTTTTTGATTATTATCTTGAAGAATTTTCCCCCCTGAATTCTGGAACCAAACATGACATAAATTCCTATGCCTTTTCACTAAAGGCAATGATTAGTTGGAAACAGACAAAAATAATTTTCATCCTTTCATGTAATAAGGACCCCAAATCATCAGAGAATAATCGTGAATCAAAATAATAGAATGCATTCTTGTTGTTTCTAGCTAGTATAAACAGTCGAGCCAGGGATCGGGTGGAAGAGACAGTACAAGTACTTCTAACTGGTGTGGTTTTTGAATCATCAGAACAACGAGAATTAGTGGTGATTCCCAAAAAACCACTTGTGGAAGATGATCAGAAGCAAGAACCAGTAAATGATGGTAAGATTTCTTTTTAGATAACAGTTTCCTAATGTAAGACAAAAATATCTTCTCTAGACATCTCAGTTGTTTAAAGTTTTACATTTTTTTCCCCTTTCATTTCATGGAAGAATTATACCTCACCTGAATTCCTAAAAGTGCTTATACTGTTTTATGTTAATAGTTTTTGTAAGTGATAGCAGATAAAATGTTATCAATGACATCTTTATTAGTAATATTTATTAATGGCATCTTAAAAGTTCTTCACAGCTGCAGGGAAAGGAGAGATAAAAATTGTGGCAGCTATATTTTCTTCTTTCCTTCCTCCTGCACTTTCATCTCTGTATTTCCTTGTGGCATGTTTACTGAAGACTGTGACTGTCATTTTGTGTAGTGTCCCTATTCTTTTTTTTGCTTTTTGGAGGGCAATTGGGGTTAAGTAACTTGACCAAGGTCACACGGCTAGGTTTTTTTGTTTGTTTGTTTGTTTGTGTGGGTTAAGTGTCTAAGGCCGCCAGTGCTCTACTCAGTGTGCCACCTAGCCGCCCCTAGTGTCCCTATTTTCAAACTGATAACACTGACTGAATATCTCTTTTAATATTTCCGAAAATTAACAAGTGCTTTGATAAGACTTTTTCAAGCCCATCCCCCATGAGAATTATTGTATAAAAATATCATTCTGTTTTTGGGCAACATAAATCATTTCAAATATTATCCATGTATTATTTGTAAATATAAATAATTTGTCATACATTGTTTTATACATATATTTTTTTCCATTGAAATGAATAGCATATGTGAATAATTTTGAAAGGCACAACATTTGAAGAGAGTTGCAAATTACTGATGTAAGGGATTGTTTTATATTTAGGAATGATATTTCATGTTTATCAACCCTCATTTCTGCATGGATTGCAATATGTTGATTTTCGACATCTTCTCTTTTCCAGCATGGGAAACATTAATGAAATGATTTGAGACAAAAGGTACTAGAATCATTTGTGTTTCTGACAGTTTCAAGCAATCAGTGATGTAATACCATTACTTCTGGGTGAATTTGATATCTGTTAGGAAATCAAAGTATTTAATATTTTTGTATAATGTATGATAACAGAAGTAGCATAAATAAAAAATGTGAAATATTAAGAAAATAGCCAGGTAAACACTTCTGCTATTTTTTCCCTTTTCTCCTGTTTTCTACAGTGATGATTCGTTGAATATATATAGAGTGCTCAGTAAGAAGTTTAAAAAAACAAGTCAAAGATATATGTTAATGATTACTTTAATGAGTTTAATTTAAAACTATATGTGTTCAATTTTAAATGTAAGCATTAATATAATAAATTCCCAGAATGTTTTTGTTTATAAAATAAAATATTTATGAAATATAATATTTAAGCTATTTACCTTTTTAAGAAGGAGGAAAAATGTATGAAAACCTTTCATCAAATTTAGGAAGGACATTTTATTTACTTCTGTTTTCCTTTCTAATAATTTTCACCTGTATGTGTGTTATTGGATTTTGTTACAGTTTTATTTCAGTTGTTGATATGTATGCTGTTGATTATTGTTTTCAGAAGCTGAATAAAGAACATTGTTATATTAATGTTATATTAATGGATATAATATTTAACCATGAAATCTTGCTGGATGAAGACCATAGCTATATTTTATGGAGGGCAAGTTTATCTAGCTATAATTTTGTTTTTAATACATTGACTGAAACGCATATGCTTATTGCAATGATTATCACATCCCCTCTCCTATTTTGATAGGTTTGTATTTATGCTATAGCTTTACTGATTAAGGGTTCTTTTCATTTAATTCCCAGGTATGGTATTTTTCTTGAAGTAAAAATTTAAATAATCTCACTTAGGGAGGCTCTAGAGAGCCTACATAGCAACCCATACCTTGAAGTGTAGACCCATGAATGGAGTTGATATTTCTAAAAGCCAATCAAGATCAGGAGGTTTAATTGTGGTTTGATTTTTTTAATCAATGATTCTTTTTCAAAAGGGATCTTGGAAGACTCCCTTGAAAAGTGCTTTCTTCTTCTTAACCCTGTCTGAATTTAGATTTCTTATAGATCCTATTCCCTTGAGTCTTTTCTGGTTATTCATTTGCTTTCATTTTTCCTCATCTAAAATGCATTTGGCTAGTGACTTTAAATCATGTAATTATGTTGCATAATTCTTTATTGCTCATAACTGTATGAGTTTAATTATTTTATGCTTCTACTCTGTCTCAGTTATCTCTCAGTTCATGAATACTCAAGACAACTGAGTGTGTATATTCAGTAGTTCTCTTTCTATTATGCCAAGTGATTAAAAAAATTTAAGTAACTTCTGTGTGTAGTGGGGCAGTGGACAGAGCACCTGCCCTAGAGTCAGGAGAACCTGAGTTCAAATGAGACCTCAAACATCTTCTAGCTGAGTAACCCTGGGCAAGTAACTTAATGCTGTTTATTTTATTTTCCCTCATCTGTTAAATGAGCTGGAGAAGGAAATGGCAAACCAGTCCAATATCTTGGGCCACCTTCACCAAAACAAAATAAAAAGCAAATGAGGTCATGAAGAGTAGGAAACAACTGAAATAGCTCACGAACAGCAAGTATGTAATACATTCTTTGTACACTAATGCTAAGGAGATCCATAACAGACCTTGCTCATAGGTAGCTTAAAGTTTAATGTGCCCTGGAATGTTGTGGAGAGGCTATATACCTAACTACCAAAAAGAGACCATGAGAGACAATTGCAAAAAATAGGTTGAGACAAAGTACTATAAGATATTTGGGCAGGAAGGTATAACTTTTAGTGGGAGAATTCATAGAAGAACTTATAGGAGAGGCAGCATCATGTTTAGGGCATAAAGGAAAAAGTATAATTTTAACTGATGGAGATGGAGGAAGAAAATTCCAGGTACTAGGAGGAGTGAAAGTCATGGTAGAAAGGGCAAAGACAAATGAAGAACAGGGAAGTGAGGTCTAGATTGGATTGAAAATGCATGTGAAAAAGGAAAGTAAGAGACAAAGCTGGAAAAAGTAAGAGATAAGCTGGATGGGGACTAGAAGAGACAAATTAATATTTTATTTTTCACTTAGGTAATGAGGAGACAATAAATATTAATTTATTACTGTCATGGATTTTCTATCCAGATATGTTCATAAATCATGGTAAGGCAACTCTAGAGCTATATTGAAACTTAGAGATCATCAAGTCATAGTTTCTTATTATATAGATGTTGAAACCATGGCCCAGTGAGACTAAATGCCTTTCTCCAGGTTATTGACATAATAAATAGCAAAGCAAGTAATTGAATTCTAGTATTGTACCATTTAATTCAGTAGTCTTCTCTTACCATCCTGCTTCTTTGGGTTGGATTCCATGGTTTCTGATGTACCTTGCAACTCTGAGAGTGTGACCCTGTGAGAGGTGAGGGCTTGAACCAAGTTGGGTTTATTAAGATAATAGAGAAGGGGATAGATGCAAGAGGTACTACAGTGGTAGAATAGATAGGAATTGGCAACTAAGTGGATATATGGTATATATATAATAGATGTGCAAGGCGAGATAGAGGTGAGTCAATAATTGCTTTGAGTCTAAGTGCCTGAAAGAATGGTGACATCATCTATATAATTTTCCTCATCTTCCTCTAACTGATGATAAAAATTGCTGACATTTATACATAATGTTTTAAGGTTTAAAATTCACATACATTATCTCTTTTTTCTATATGTGTAATCATATAATAATTATTGTGTTTATTTGTATATATGGTATTCTCATTTGTACATATGGTACTCATAGATCCACATATATACGCCTCATCCCTGTTCCACTGCCTGCTGGACAATTCTACTTACATGTGCCAGAGGCATCTCAAACTCAATGTGTTAAAAAAAAAAAAAACAGAATTAATCTTTCTTCTAAAATCTGTTCTTCCTCCTAATTCTCCCCTTTCTGTCACAGGTATCACCATCCTTCCAATTACCTGGATTCATATCCTATCATATCCTTGATGCTTATCTCTTGCTTAACCTGTCAAATCAATTGTTGAGTCTTCATTCTTCCTTTTTCATACTGGTATCTTCTCTCCCCTAATAGCACAATTACCCCAGTTCAGGGCTTTATTACCTCTAGCTTATATTATATCACAACCTCCTAACTAGTCTTCCTTCCTGTTTCAAGCTTTCTTACCAATCTATTCTCCATGCAGCTGTCAAAGTCAGATCATGTCATTATCTTGCTCAGAAATCTTTAATGGTTTCCCATTATTACCTCTAGGAGAAAATTCAAACTATTCCACTGAGCATTTAAAAACTTTTTAATCCAAATGTAATTTTTCAAGGTTGATTACAAATTATTCCTTTTCATGTACTTTATGTTCTAGCCAAATCGCTCTTCTTTGCACACATTTAATCTCTTGCCTCCTTGTCTTTGCACAGGCTGTTGCCTATACTTGGCATATAGTCTCCTCTTTCTTGGGCAAGTTTATCTAATTCATGTTCAGGGCTATAACTTATGTGCACTTCACTGAATCCTTCCCTGTTGTATTTCTTTCTCCTTATATTCCTAAACAGAGGAAATCAATTAATAAAATGTAAATTTCTTCTCTAGTGGCCAATTTATTTCTTTGCCCTACTTTGATTCAAGGTTTCATTCTTTCTTCTATTTTTTTTTTAAATATAATTCATTGGGGGGTGGAGTCAAGATGGCAGAGTAGAAACAGAAATTCCTCAGCACTCCAGCCCGCACCACTTCAAATTGATGTAAAAGGGCACTCTGAACAATCTCTGGAGCTAGTGAGCCCACAAAATGACACAGAGAAGCTATCTTCCCGCTGAGGACAGCCGGGCAGCTGGGCAGGGAGTGGCCAGCACAGCATTCTGGTAGTGAAGCCCAGGCCCTCATGAGTAGGAGGTTTCAGCCCCAGGGCAGCCTAACCAGCAACCAGCTGGAGGGAATCCAGAACATCAGCAGCTGCGGCATTTCCAGAATTACCAACACATAGATGCCAAGGACAAAGTGAGAGGTCAGTGATCTATGGACTTTGGGACTAGTGGGGAGAGCATGTCAGCCTGTTTCCTTGGGGATTAGAAGCCACTGATTAGCCACAGTGGCACTGCCCACCATGTTGCAGCTTCAGCTCCCGGTCTGTGGACTGTAGGGGGACCAGGCAATAAGTCTGGGGGTGGGGTGGAGGTAATTGCTCTTTAACCTGCTTGAATCTGGATTGTGGTCTGAGGTAGAGGTCTTGGGGTGTGTTACCAGCTTGCCAGAGTATGTGGAGGATACAGAGAGGGCAGCCAACTAATACCTCCAGCAGCTGAGAAAAACTCAGTGTTTGGGACAGAAGCTCCGCTGGCTGGTGGCAGAGTCCTACTGTGGTAACAAGCCCAAAAGTCAAGTAATTGAGTGGCAACATACCTATGCAAAGGAAACAAAATAAACAGAAAAATGTAACGTTAGACTCCTATTTGGGGGGCAAAAAGGACTGAAGCATGGAATAGAAGGAAGACTGGGGGATCAGAACTCCTGCACCAAAAGCCCCAAACGAAAATACGAGCTGGTTACAGGCCATAGAGGACCTTAAGAAGCAGATAAGAAAAGTGGAGGAAAAAGTGGGAAGGGAAATGAGAAAGATGCAAGAAATATGAAATGAGAGTCAACAGCCTGACTTAGGAAAAAATACCAAAAAAAATGGACCAACTCAAATGGCAAATGAGGCTCAAAAAGGCAATGTATTGTCCTGACTGTGTCGCTACAGTATTTAACTGTGACTTTCAACCTGCTTGCAATATTTTCTCTTCATCATGGGACTCAGGAATTTGACTAGGAAGTGATTGGAAGATTCAGATTGGTGTATCATTTTGATATCTCTTTCAGGAGATGATCTGTTGACTCTTCCAAATTTTATTTTACTCTCTGGTTTTAGAATATCAGGACAGTGTTCCTTGATAATTTCTTGAAAGATAATGTCTATGCTCTATTTTTGTTTGTTTATTTGTTTTTGTTTTTTGTCATGGCCTTTAAGTAGTCCAATATTTTAAAAATTATCTTTCCTGGATCTAATTTCCAGGTCAGTTGTTTTTTCCATTGAGATATTTCACATTGTTTTCTAATTTTTTAAATTTCTTTACTTCTTATACTGTTAGTATCAATTTGCTCCATTCAAATTTATAACAAATTATGTTCTTGGGGGGCGGAGCCAAGATGGCATAGTAGAAACAGTGCATCCAAGCCACTCTCCCCCCAGATCACCTACAAACTATGTAAAAGGGGACTCTGAACAACTTCTGCAGTCCCAGCACCCACAGAGCAACACAGAGAACCTAACATCCCACTGAGGACAGCCCAGCAGCCCTGCAGGAAGGACCAGCGCAGAGCCAGCAGCACAGCACACAGTGTGTGGGGAGCCAAGCACAGGTCCCCCTGAGTCATGGTTTTAGACCCCAAAAAGAAAACTCCCCTGAACATTATAGCCAGGTTCCAGAATCCCCAGATCAAGGAGAAAATTCTCCAAGCAGCCAGGAAGAAAAAATTTCAATATTGTGGAAACACAATCAGAATAGCACAGGACCTGGCAGCTTCTACACTGAGGGATCAAAGGGCATGGAATATGATATTCCAGAGGGAAAAAGTGCTGGGACTGAACCCAAGGGTCACCTACCCAGCAAAACTGAGTATTTTGTTTCAGGGGAAAATATGGTCATTCAGTGGAATAGAGGACTTTAAAGCATTCTTGAGGAAAAAAACAGAGTTGAATAGAAAATTTGACATCCAGATGCAAGAAGCAAGAGATGCCTGAGAAGGTAATCAGGGAAAAGAAATCAAAAGAAACTTATCAAAGTTGAACTATTTACATTCCTATATGGAAAAGCAATATCTGTGACTGATGATATCTTTCTCACTATGAAAACAATGGAAGAAGGGTGCATGGTCATATGAATACATATGTGAATGTGTGTATATATTTTACAGTTATACATGGAGAGAGAGCATAGGTTGAATTTGTTGCGAAGGGAGGATACTCAAGGGGTGAAATTATGAGGTGAGAGAGGAAAGTGGCAAGAGGAGATGGGGATAAAAACAGAGACAGGGTAGGGTAAACTATCCCATGTAGAAGAAGCAAGGGGAAGTGGCTGCAAGGGAGGGGAAGAAAAGGAAGACAAAAAGGCAAAACCACATTCTCGTTGAATTTGGTTCAGGGAGAGAATGACATACATACTAAATGGGATATCTCAACCTGTAGCAGAATAGGGGGAAGGGGGATGAGAGGAGAGATGATGGATGGGAGGGCATCCTTGGGGGGAGGGGAGGTTGGAAGTACCCACTATAGAAGAGGGACAGGATCAAGTAGGGAATGGACCAGGTGGGAGGTGGGATTAGTGGGAAGGAATTATAAGCAGCCTTGTACAAGATATCTACTATGGTAATGTTTTGCATAGCTAGACATGTAAAATATATACTGAATTACTTATCTTCTCAGAGGGAATGTGTGACAAGGGAGGAAGGGAATGGATCTGAAATTCGAGTTCTTAAAATTAAATGTTTCAAATATATATAAATACTATTATTAATACTCCTTTGCTTGTAATTGGGAGATAAGATGTGCAGGCATTGGGACACAGAGATTCACCTTCCTCTAATGGAAAATTTGAAGGGGATATGGGAGAAGATATGGGAGAGAGCAGATTGGAGGAAGCGATATCTTGTGCGACTGCCATTCTGGGGTTGTGGATAGGGGAAAAACTGGGAGGGGATATATGTAACTCAAAATCTGGTGGAAATGAATGATGTAAAGCAGAAGGTAATAAAGCATTTGTTTAAGAAAAAAAAAATTATGTTCTTCACTGAACTTTTGGATCTTTGTTTCCATTTGGTCAATTCTGTTTTTTTCAAGCATTTTGTTCCTTATTGACTTTATGATTTTTTTTTTTTTTTTTTGCCATTTGGCCTAGTCTGTTTTTTAAGCTGTTATTTTCTTCAGTATTTTGGGGTCTCCTTTATCAACCCACTGAATGATTGTTGATGATTTTCCTGCTTCACTTTCATTTCTCTTCCCAATTTTTCCCCTACTTCTTCTACATGATTTTCAAAATCCTTTTTGAGTTCTTCCATGGCCTGGAACCAATTCATATTTTTTGTGAGCCTTTGGATTTAGGAGCCTTGATCTTGTTATCTTCTTCTGAGTATGTGTTTTGATTCTTTCACCAAAGTAAGTTTCTATAGTCTGAGTTATTTTTTCCATTTTTTTTGCTCATTTTGCCATGCTATTACTTCACTTTTTAAGTCTTTATTAAGGTAGGGCTCTGCTTTAAGTATGGAGGGCATACTGTTTCTAGTTTCAGGGGTTTTATGCGGTTGTTTTCAGAGATAATTCTAGGCACCTGTAAGTTTTCAGGTCTACCAGGGTGGTATGATCTAAGACAAGGAGTCAGGGGTTTTATGTGGTTGTTTTCAGAGATAATTCTAGGCACCTGTAAGTTTTCAGTTCTACCAGGGTGGTATGATCTAAGACAAGGAGTTTACTCATCTCTGGGCCTGTGCTCTGGTCTATGAATGACCACAAGGAAACTTTTCTGCTCTGGAACTGTGAGGAGGGTCCCCTCTCCACTGCTCCCCCAAGCTCTAGTGTACTAGTGCTCCTTCTCAGCCCAGGACTGTGACACAGATCCAAATATGTGAAAAGCAACAGAATCTTGCCTCATTGCTGGCACAGAGACCATTGTAATCTCCTTCTGACCAGTTGTTTGATTCCTGTAACTTCTGTGGCCTGAGAACTACAGAAGGAGCCACCACTGGCACTGTTGCTTCCACTGCCATTGCTGCTGTGGCTGATTCATTCACCCTAAAGACCTGCTCCTGATTTACTGGGGCCAGGGATGTGCTGGCCCCAGTGTTAAACTGCACTAATCACTCACCCAAGTCTGAAAGACCTTTCCTGCTGATCTTTTAGGTTGTATTTGTCATCTGTGGACTGGAAAGTGTGGAAACCACCACTTTGGCCAGTTAGTCCCCTGTGGTTTGTTCTGTGTTTACTGGGGCCAGGTCTGTGTTGGAGTGGCCTACACTGGCATGACCTCTTCTAGACCATGTTCCTCTTTTAGCCTGGTGCAACAGACCTTTCCTGTCGAACTTCTAGGTTGTCTGAATGGAAATTTGGTTAGAGTCATTTTTAAAAGGCATTTGGAGAGTTTTAGTGGAGAGCTCTGATAACTTCCTGCCTTTATTCTGCCATCTTGGCTCCTCCCCCCATACTTGTTTTTTTTAAACAAAGACCTCACATTTTCTAAGACATAAACCCATGCTCTCTATGAACTTTATCCAGCTTCTGAGATGGATTTTATCTGGCTCTCTGAAGACACTGGATGAGTATTGTGTTTTCATGGGGCCTCTATTTTCAGGCTAAATAAAAGCATACTCTAATCAAAAAGTAAGATCCCTCAGAGTCAGTGATTTCATACCTCGCTGGGACCCACCCCTATCCCTCTCAAGTGATTGTTCTTGCAGCTCAGTTGTTTCAGTTATATCTGACTCTTGGTGACTCCATTTGGGGTTTTCTTTGCAGACATACTGAAGGAGCACATATTGTACAAGACCAGCTATTAAAGACATTTTTTTAACATTAAGCAGAACTCATGTTGTCCTCACTACCCTCCAGGAAATTGTCCTCCTCTTTGACCTTGTGGCTGGAGGCTTTTGTTCTCTTTGTACAAGTCTGCTGCTATATTGAGACCTATTGATGGAAAGGAAAGCAATCTGCAAATGATCTCTATCCAACATTTCCCCTAGGAGAACAATTCTGACCTTTTTTGCTTTATGTCTAGAATGGCATAGCATATTATCCTTTATAAGACATAGTCACCAACATTGAAAAGGCATCCAAAGGGGTGATGAGAGTCTGAATGAATACTTGCAGACTAACCTTTTGCAAGGGTGCAAGTTGGAGTCAGAGCAACTAATTTAGTTACTTAGAAAGATAAAACTATTGATATTGGGGATTTCTCAAGGACTTTATGGTTTGAGGTAACTGTGTATCCTACAAAAAGATTTATTGGGGATTCCACAGAAAGGAGCAATCTGTGAAAATGAATAAATCATCATTAAGTCCTTGATTTGATAAGGGGGAATCCCTGAACATGTAGGTAAAGAACTGTAATGTTATGAGTAAGAGCTACATAGGTGTGGGTTTTATCTTTCTGTGTGGCTTTTTTGTGGTTTTTTTTTTTTTTTTGTGAATTGTTGCTCTTGAAAGAAGAGTAACTCCTTCTCCTTCTCCTTCTTCTCGTCCTCCTTCCTTCTCCTTCTCCTTTTTTTTTTTTTAATCCCAGTCCCATTTGTGCTGGCATCTACAGTGATGGTCTGGCAGGCAGATTAAAGTATTCAGGGTCTTTGTCTCTTGGTGTAGAGTAGTGTTTCTGAAATACTACTAATATTAAGGAGGCATTCACTGACAAAGGCAGGCTTGATAGAAGGGTATTTGTGAAGGAATTCCCAATACCTGAATGCCTTTCACTTAAAATTAATTTGTGTGTGAATCTGTCTATAAAAGCACAAGAAAATTCATGCATTTTCCTATTTGCATTTCCTATCTTGGTCTAATCACATTCTGTGCAAGCCAATTATGACTACATCAGACAGAAACATTTTGGAATCTTTTAAAACTCTCCTGCTCATCCATGGGATAGAGTCATTACACTATAATACCTTAGAAGTGAGTTTATTCAGGAGGAGGAGTGGAAGTAGAAAATCAGGCTATTTTCATACTACAAATTTAGATTGCAAAAAAGCAAACACTTAATTATTGGAATTTTATAAGGCTATCACTAGTTTGGGGAAAATCTGAGACTAATGTTTTATAAAAATTTGTCAATTAGAGGGTATGCACAATAATAAGCATTGCCCCTCTTCCTGACTCTTTGTATGGGATGGTTGCACCTTGTTTTATCTCTGGTGATTTTCATAGCCTCTTTCCCTCCCAAGGCTATTATATTAAGGGGACTGCTTCTTTGGATGTGTTGCTCATGGCATAGGAGTCCATGGGGATAATTTGTAGATTTTATACATCTAAAGAAAGACAAGCAAATACAAAAGTATTTAAAGGTTCAAAACTAGGGATGCTGGGTTTGACTGGATGTAGTCTTTAGAATCTTCATATCTTTTAGTCCTGTGCAGGAACTAACAGGTGTTGAAGTGTTTTCTGACATTGGTATATATATATATACTCAGTCAAGGATACTTTCCTCTAAATAAGGAGATTCATCTGAGTGCTGTTGTTGTTTTTTTTTTTGTTGTTGTTTTGTTTTTGCTTTTTTTTTGGGGGGTTAAGGAAGTATTGAATTTTGATTTTGAAGCTTTTTTGAAGATTTTAAGGTATCTTACCTCAAATTTTTCCTCGGAGCTTTTTTAAAGTTTGGATTAAAATCATTAGAATTATTTAGGCTACATCATCTAAAGGAGGTGTCCTCAAAACAGGAGCCCATGGTCCCCTTTGCAGTCTGTGGAATTCCAAGGGGTCCATGAACTTGGGTAGGAAAAATATCACAACATAATTTCTTCTTAAACTTATATATTAAAAAAAAAACACACAATAACAATGCATTATTCTGAGAAGCAGTCTTTAGGTTTTACCAGATTACAAAAAGGGTCTATGATGTAAAAATTGTTAAGAATGCCTGATCTAGAATTAGATAAACATTTAGCAGCCTCCAAGTTCCAGAACTCAAAAGCTTTTCCCTGAATCTGGTGCATTTTACCTCCTTTGTCTAGGACACTTCTAAGCCAAACAATTTGGAGTAGGCCAAAGATACCCTAAATAACACACACACACACACACACACACACACACACACAAACACACCGAACTAGTCCAGGATGCTATTTTGCTTGAACTGTTGGCTTTCCATCTAGCTTTTATTCCTCTCTTTTCTTTCGGCTTAAATGACAAGTTATAATTCTTTTAATTCTTTGCTACTTGGGATGTAAATATTAAGCATCAACAAGCCATAGCTTAGCTTCTCTTCATGTTATTTAGATTTATTTTATTTTGAAGTTTCATTTTATCTTTCTTCGTCAGACAAGATTTCATCACTTACTTTCTGGGTGAAAGGATGTAGGTAGGGTTCATTTTCAGGTTATGACTAGATGCCATGGCTACTCTCTGGCTCTCCTAGTTTCTCTATGGGCATATAATAATAATAATAACTAATACTTATATCATGCTTTAAGGTTTGCAAAACATTTACAGTCATAATCTCAATTTATCTTCTAGACAAATCAGGGAGATAGGAACTATGTCTCCATTTTACAGATGTGGAGACTGAGGCAAGCAGAGGTTAAGTGACTTGCCTACAGCTACACAGCTAGTAAGTGTCTGAAGCAGAATTTGAACTCAGATTTTTTTTTAATTTTAGGTGTCATCCACTACTCACTTTGCCGTTTATCTGCCTCATAATTCAGTCTTCAGTCTCATGATTTCCAGTTATTATACACAGAAATTAATCTATATTCTACAGTCACAAGTTTGGTTGACCAGCCCATGCTAAATTAGATTTTTGACTATAGAAAGCTGTTGTTAAAAATCTAAGTATGTCTAATAGTCAGTTAATCCTAGACATGGTTTCCTGTTGTTATGAAGGATGTGACTGACAAGGGTAATTTTTACTTCCAAGCTGGAGAACTTTTCTGTGACATACCCCATGAACGGAGGCTTGAAAAGTCCCTGCTGTGCGAATTGGGAGAAAACTAGACTAAGTAAGACATCTTTTTGGACAAATTACCAAACTCACTTTTGAATGACATTCTGAAATATCAATTTTTTCCTAACCAAAAGATCCTTTCATTCTTTCAAGACCTTAATTAATCCATAATGATGGGAAAGAATTTGATCTCATAGCTCAGATTGATGTCTTTCAAAACACTGGTCCTCTATTTGTGTAGCTCCTTAACCAGAACTTGAAACTTTCCACATGGGAAGCAGGACTATGAAAAGTACCCCTAGAGCCCAGGTGGCAGTCAGCATTGAGTTCTTCAGATGACCTCCAAGAATTGCCATGGAATAAATACCACTTTATCTTTGTAGGTAAGATTCGCTTAGCAATAAATTAAGCAGTTGGCCGCTGTGGAAAATGCCAATGACATTGGTCTCCTTGCTGTTCTGTTTCTTGGTTCCGGTTATTTTTATTTATTTATTTATTTATTTTGTTCTCCCTCCTCATATCTGTGTCCTGGCTTCCTTTAAGTCTCAACTAAGACCCCGCCTTTTCCAGGAATCCTTTCCCAATCTCTCTCACTGCTACTGTTTTTTTTTCCTCCATTAGAATTATTTCCTATTTTTCTGTTATTTATTTCCTGTTTAGCCTGTACATCATTTTTTTTCTACATTTTTAAAATTTTCCTATTGTCTCCCCAATTCTATTGTGAACTTCTTAAGTGCAGGGATTGTCTTTTGCCTTTCTTTGTATCTCTACTATTTAGTATAATGCTTGGCACATAGTATGGGCTTAAGGAATTCGTTTTGATTCTTTGACTAAATAAGCAAATAGTAAGAAAAAAACTTTAATAATAAAGATGTTAGGAGATCTACTAGGTCTGGATTGTTCTACATTGCCTGAGCTTAAACATCCTGTACAAGAGATGGACAAATTCAAGGGTTACTTAAGGGTCAATTAGATTAAATAGGCTTTGACAGCTGGACAGTATCTTCTTGGCCACAGAAGTGTAAAGTTCATGGGGAAAAAAAGGAGAAAAGAGAGTAATTATAGTGAGACATAAGCCATTTTGATTCAAGTATCTGGAAAAGGAAAATTTAAAAATGGAAATCACTCATTTGGCTTCTATATGACTAGATATTGATAGTCGTAAGTTGTGCAGGTTAAATGAAAATATTTTTTATTACACACTATGAAATATGTACTTTTTGCATGATTCCATTTTTCAGTATATCTCTTTTTACCCACCCAAGGACCCAATCTTTACATAAATTATAAAATTTAAAAAATGAAAATAGTTCAAGAAAACCAATCAACATATCAACCAAAACTAACAAGTGTATATAGTGCTCCCCACACATCTTTGCAAAAAGAAAGAAGAAACAGTCTTATATTCCTTCAAAGGCAAAATGATTATCATTGAACAAAATTTATTTTCACTTTTTTTTGTAAATCTTTTTATTCACATAGTTGTAGGCATTAAGAAGCTTTTGATTATATTAAATCAAAATATGTTACCGTAAACCTATTTTTAGTTTTTTTTTTTTTGTCTGGGGCCAACTGAAACAAGTCCAATCTCTCTTCCAAATTACAGTGATAAAAGTCTGTGAAAATATCTATCTTACCATTCCCTTTCCTTTCAAAGCCTTCTCTTCTCCCAGAAGAACAGAATTTCACAATTGAAAGAGACCTCAGTGGCCATCTAATCCAAACCAAAATTGAAGAAGACTCTCAACTACAAAAATTACTGATAAATAGTATTCTGGTTTCCCATGCTGAAAACATGTTGTTGGCCTAGGCCAGTTTAGTGTGATCAAGTTATGTAAATTTGAGGCCTCTAACCCTTAACACCAGTATCCACTGCAGCTTCTCTAACTTTATTTTGTTTTTATGAATACAACCCTCAAATTCTGGTAGGCTAGATGACCAAGGAAATCCACATCAAGAACATTGACCAAATTTGGCTTGTATCATACATTTTACCACCTGTGTAAATATAGGTAAAATACCTAACCTTTATGCGTCTCACTTTCCTCTTCTGTACTATGATTAGGTTAGATGCCTTCTAAGATCTTTTTTTCAGCTCTAAATCTATGAACTTATAAGTTATTTTCCTGGTCAATAACATTTTATCAAATTTTCATGATTCCACTTTTTAGCTAATCTTAAATTTCAGTTTGTTAATTGTCAACGTATTAATATAACTGAATTTGGATAAGGTATCCTATAATTTTCTTTGCGAGGCAGTAAAAACAAAATTAAACATGACTGACAGCTTAAGGATTTGATTAAATATTGAATGGATCCATGGAAAGGGCATTTGGAAATGGGGCACCATAACCTGAAGGCATGATGCCTTTTCATAAGGTGATTAGAGGATTTGAATCAATAAAAAAATCTGGTTATTTTAACACTTTTTAATTTTAAAGAGGCACGCAGCTGTATCTTCCACCATATATATATATATATATATATATATATATATATATATATATATATATATATATATATATTGGTGGAAGATGTAAAGAAGAGAGATTTTAATGATATGTAATTTTATAATTTTGAGGGCTCTTGGAGGATGGCATTTTGAAAATTAACCAATATCAGCTAGGCTAAAACTCAAGTCAAAATATTACCAACTAATGAGGAAAGTCATGGTGCAAGATATTATCAAGTGAACAAAAAAAGAATATTTATGTGAGCAGTATCACCACGAATACAACAACATGATGATTAATTCTTGTTTTTACAAAGAAAGCGCTTTTTCCTAACGTTTTAGCAAGAAGCAATCGTTTAAATTCAAGTTTATATGCCTTTCTCTTTTATCACTCCTCTGACACATTTACTGTTTTTCAATATACCCATGTAGCGGCAAGCACCCCAACATCCCCAGGGTAGCTGCCAACACAGGTTCTTAGATCTGCTTTTCAAAAGGAAAGCAACTCAAAATGGGTTAACAAGCTTACTTTAATCAAACAAACATATATTACCTAGTTCAGGGGGAAAAGGTCAGCACCCCGAACTTCAGAGTCTACAGACAGATCAAACAGACAGGCTTCCAAACTGTCCAACCATTATCAATAACAAAATCACAGTTACCAGAGAGGGAAGCATCAACACCTGGGTTTTCAAAGCCTGGGTGCTCTCAACGGCTGCCCAGAGTCTCATCTGGTCAAATCATACAACACTTTTCAAAGTGAGCCCCAAAGCAAAGCCTTCCATCAAGGTTTATTCTGCCTTCTGCCTTAGAGAATGTAACAATCTTCTTGACCCACAGCCTAATTACAAAGTATCAAGGTGTGGGCTTTCCTGAAAAACAAGCCTCCCACCACAAGTTCCAGCTGCACTTAACCTAGGGGCAGGGGAGATCTTGCATTTCCATTACAACCCATTTGATAAAATTTTCATTATTTTGCTTTCTACCTAATCCTGACTTTCAGACTGTCTCAATCTTGTTTAGATGTATCTGTCCATCTGTTTATTAGTGTGTTTATGAGCACTTTTATGTCATCTCTAAGGAGTAGAATCAGGAAGGCTCTCCAAATGTAGGATGTTCTAGAAGCCAAGAGCCAATATATATGTGAATATGAATATATGAATATTATATATGTATATGTATGTACATACATACACATATGTATCCCAGGAGATACTATCCATAAAGAGATCCTATGAATGTGTAAGGAAAAAAGGTTTTGTAGAATGTATAAAGCAAATAGTATTGATATGAATAGGTTGTAAAACTTTTCTAAGATCCACTTGTTAACTTTATCCCAACAGGACCATGCACTGAACAATAAGTGACTTTTAGAATCTATTTTGTATCAGTTTTCTGGGTTCAGCACAATGCTGCTTGTGCTGATTCTTAAGTTCACACTATCAGGAGGAATGGTGAGTTTGTGTGACTCTGTCTAGCCTTGCTTGCCCATGTGCTTGTAGGGCATAGGTTGTAGACCTGGGATTGATAAAGAGAATTCTCAGATGAGGAAAGGCACTCTTCCAAAGTAGGTAGGCATCTTCATTGCCACATAGAATCTTAGAACAAGGATTTTTTTTTATTTTTTTTAAATTTATTTTTTTAAACAAATGCTTTATTAACTTCTGTTTTACATCATTCATTTCCGCCAGATTTTGAGTTACAATCATTTCCCCCCATTATTCCCCTACCCAACCTCCCTGAATAGCAGTCCCACAAGATATCGCTTCCTCCAATCTGCTCTCTCCCACACCTTCTCCCATACCCCCATCGACTTTTCCATTAGAGGAATATGAATCTTTGTGTCCCAATGCCTGCACATCTTATCTCCCAATTATAGGCAAAAGAGTATTAATAATAGTATATATATATATATATATATATATATATATATATATATATATATATATATATATTGAAACACACACACCTCTAATTCTCACATCCATTTCCTTCCTCCCCTGTCACCCATTCCCTCTGGGAAGATAAGTAATTCAGTATATGTTGTACATGTCTAGCTATGCAAAACATTATCATAGTAGATATATTGTACAAGGCTGCTTATAATTCCCTCCCACTCATCCCACCCCCCACCTGGTCCATTCCCTACATGATCCTGTCCCTCTTCTATAGTGGGTACTTCCAACCTCCCCTCACCCCAGGATGGCCTCCCTTCCATCATCCCTCCTCTCATCCCCCTTCCCCCTATCCTGCTGCAGGTTGAGATATCCCATTTAGTATGTATGTCATTTTCTCCCTGAACCAAATTCAATGTGAATGTGGTTTTGCCTTTTTAGCCTTCCTTATTCTCCCCCTCCTTTGCAACCACTTCCCACATGAGATAGTTTACCCTACCATGTCTCTCCCCATCTCCTCTTGCCACTTTCCTCTCTCACCTCATAATTTCATCCCTTGAGTATTCTCCCTTCCCAACAAATTCAACCTATGCCCTCTATCCATATATAACTGTAACCATATACACACACATTCACATATGTATTCATATGACCACACACCCTTCTTCCATTATTTTCATAGTGAGAAAGATATCATCAGTCACAGTTATTGCTTTTCCATATAGGAATGTAAATAGTTCAACTTTGATAAGTTCCTTTTGATTTCTTTTCCCTGATTACCTTCTCAGGCATCTCTTGCTTCTTGTGTCTGGATGTCAAATTTTCTATTCAACTCTGGTTTTTTCCTCAAGAATGCTTGAAAGTCCTCTATTCCACTGAATGACCATATTTTCCCCTGAAACAAAATACTCAGTTTTGCTGGGTAGGTGACCCTTGGGTTCATTCCCAGTTCTTTTGCCCTCTGGAATATCATATTCCATGCCCTTCGATCCCTCAGTGTAGAAGCTGCCAGGTCCTGGGCTATTCTGATTGTGTTTCCACAATATTGAAATTGTTTCTTCCTGGCTGCTTGTAGTATTTTCTCCTTGATCTGGGGATTCTGGAACCTGGCTATAATATTCCTGGGAGTTTTCTTTTTGGGATCTTTTTCAGAAGGTGATCGGTGGATTCTTTCAACCTCTATTTTGCCCTCTGGATCCAAAACATCAGGGCAGTTTTCCTTGAGAATTTCTTGAAGGGTGATTTCTAGGTTCTTTCCTTGATCATGGCTTTCAGGTAGTCCAATAATTTTAAAATTGTCTCTCCTGGATCTATTTTCCAGGTCAGTGGTTTTTCCCATGAGATATTTCACATTGCCTTCTAATCTTTCATTTGTTTGGATCTGCTTAACAGCATCTTGATTTCTCATAAAGTCACTAGCTTCCATTTGCTCCAGTCTAACTCTGAAGGAATGAATCTCCTCAGTGAACTTTTGAGATTCTTTTTCCATCTGGCAAATTCGACTTTTTAAGGCATTCTTCTCCTCATTGCCCTTTTGGGCCTCCTTTGCCATTTGAGCTAGTCTATTTTTTAAGGTGTTGTTTTCCTCAGTCAGGCTGTTGACCCTCATTTCATACTTTTCCTGCATCCTTCTCATTTCTCTTTATAATTTTTCCTCCACTTCTCTTATTTGAGTTTTAAAGTCCTTCTTAAGGTCCTCTATGGCCTGCAACCCGCTCATGTTTTCCCCTGGGGCTTTTGGAGCAGGACTTTTGACCTCACAGTCCTTTTCCTGCTCTATGCCCCCAAAATAGGAGTCTAGGGTTGCATTTTTCTGTTTCCTTTGCCTTGGCATGTTCATGTTGCCACTTAATTGCTTGACTTTTGGGCTTGTTGCCACACTATGGCTTTAAGGCCAGCTAGAGGAATTTTTGTCCCAAACGTGTGTGGGGCAACTTCCGTTTCTGGTAAGCTGTAAACCCACCCACAACTTCCACCCTAGATCACAATCCAGATCCAGGGAGGTTAAAGCAAGAGTGATTACCCCCCAAGACTGATCGCTGGATCTCCCCACGGTTTGTAGGCTGGGAGCCGGAAATGCCTATGAAAACTACAAAATGGCGTGTCTCCTCAGCGGCTTCTAGCTCCCAGGGGAGGGAGCTGACGCATTCCCCAAATACAGGTCCCAAAGTCCATAGGACACTAACCTCTCACTTTGTCCTAGGCATGTCTATGTTGATAATTCTGGAGTCTCCACAGCTGGTGGTGTTCTGGGGTTCCTCCAGCCGGCTGCTGGCCCTGCCACCCTGGGGCTAAAACCTCGGCTCACGTGGACCTGGGCTCGGCTCGGCTGGGCTCCTGCACTCTGCGCTCTGCGTGTTGCCGGCTCCCAGACCACTGTGCTGGTCCTTCCTGCAGGGCTGCTGGGCTGTCCTCAGCGGGAGGTTAGCTTCTCTGTGTAGTTCTGTGGGTGCTGGGGCTCCAGAAGTTGTTCAGAGTCCTTTTTTACATAGTTTGTGGGGAATCTGGGGGCAGAGAGGCTTGGACGAGCTGTTTCTACTCCGCCATCTTGGCTCCGCCCCCGAACAAGGATTTTTTTAACAAACTCTTATTGTGTCGTGGATCCCTAATACAGTTTGGTGAAGACTTGACCTCTTCTCAGAATATATTTTTTTTCTTTTTGGAGGGCAACTGGGGTTAAGTAACTTGCCCAAGGTTACACAGCTAGGTTTTTTGTTTTGTGTGTGTTAAGTGTCTGAGGCCAATCTGAACTCAGGTCCTTCTGACTCCAGGGCCGACGCTCTACACACTGCACCACCTAGCCACCCCTCAGAATATTTTTAATGCATACAATAGCATATAAAGGATTATACAGGAATAAACATACAACTTTTTTATCAAAACATAAAAAATATCACAGACTCTAGGCTAATAACGTCTATCTTATAAGGTTTCCTGGCACTAGTTAAATGACTTGCCCAGGGTCACTAAGCAGATATATTTAAATGTAGAACTTGAAAGCTACAAGTCCAGCTCTTTCTCCATGAAGCCCCAGATCTCCAACCCTTTCTGCCACATGCAAGAATAGTTAAAAGGAAAAAGTATATAACTTTTAAATATTTATCACATCTGATCATAAATACTTTATATCATTAATGCTAAGAGGTTGTCTTAAGACTAGAGTCCTCTCATTTTCAGAGCTTGACTGTGAAAAAGTAGGTATCATTATATCCATTACATTTTCCTTGCAATTAATCAGATGATTTAGGCAATGGTCAAGGAAAATCAACTACATTTTGTAGATAATAAAATTTAGGAAAAAAAGACAGTAACTAATTTGCCCCCAGTCCTGCAGCAGGTTACTGAGGAATTCAGTATCAGTAGCCAGTTTATATTTCCACACCAAGAGTTCTATCCACCAGTATAACTCAGGATACTTATACCAAATGTTCATGAAGATTCACTATGTGATATTTAAGATGTGAGTTATAAAAGAATGAGACTGTCTAAAAATACTGTGAGAAGAAATTGTAAAATTGTCTTTGTTTTTGAATTTTTTTAAAGAAAAACTCTTTTTACTTCCTCTCACTACTAGAAACTTCCAAATTTTTACTGACCTAGATATATTGTGCCAAGATTCTGCACCTGCAGTTAACTGTAGAGCCTCAGTGGGGGAGTGAACCCTCTGGCAATTTTGATTCAGGAGAGATCATTTTAACTGTGTTTGAAGCATGTACACCAACCAGCTGGAATGAGTGTCAGTGGAGAATAATCCAAGCCTACACCTGGTACTCAATTAAATCTTGAGAATCCCCTAAGATGAATGATACTAGAACCACTGTGAAATAAAACCAGGATTCTGCCCCAATTCAAATTCCTGTTCATACAAGTAAAAAAAAAAAGATTGGAAGTTGGGTGAAGTGATAAATTTATCACTTAAATTTGGAGAAGAGATAATCAAAGAAAGAATTCTCAGTATTTGAAAGCTAAGACCTGTGAAAGGAAAAGGATATTAAAGAATACATTTAACCTATCCCATTTAAAGAATAGAAGTTCTCTGAAGGATTCAGCAGTTTTCTAGATAATTTGATTTCATCCTTATTGCCAACTAAAGAAATTACTTTACCCTGAAGAATTTTACTATATCCAAAACGGAAAAATATCTATGACTTTCAACTGAAGAAACCCTTTGAGGGAAATTCTGTAATAAGCATAAAGCCAATGAGGATGGGACAGAACTGAATTTTGTATTCCCCAGGGTAACTGCTGAGTTAGCTTTCCCTTCAAATGGATCTTGTCTTGTTATCTCACACTATTACAGAATTTCTTTTCTATTGCTGATTTCTTTTCTTTTTTCTTTTTCTTATAAATTTGTATTTGTTTAAAACAAATACAAAATGAGAAAAGAAATAGAAAGATAGAAAGAAAGATAGATAGATAGATATTGCAGAATATAGGAGAGGATTTAATATAAAATAATTCATTTCCATTTCAAGAAAATCTATATAATAAATGCTAGATATTATTTTCAAAGCTATGCAGTTCTTTCCCTGATTCATTTTCAATGTGAGAGACTGCCTTAAAGAAAACTTATATTTAGCAACCAAATTTTGTCACTATTTCCAACTTACAGGATTTCATTTCAACTTAATATTATGTATTATTTGAAATGGCTTTAAGAAAGGTGTTTTTTTTTTTTGTTGTTGTTTTTTTTTTTTTTTGGCTTTTGTTTTAGAGGGCAATTGGGGTTAAGTAACTTGCCCAAGGTCACATGGCTAGGTTTTTGTTTGTTTGTGTGTTAACTGTCTGAGGCCGGATCCGAACTCAGGTCCTTCTGACTCCAAGGCTGGCGCTCTTCTCACTGTGCCACCTAGCTGCCCCTCAGAAAGGTTTTCAATGACCAATGGTTCCATTATTGCAGGCAATTTTCTCTTCTCCCAGTGAGTCTATCGAGCAGAGAAGGGTCTCAGTGCTCATCATCACATTCTTACTTTGCACTGAAGTTGCCTAGAATTTCATAGGTTTATGAATTAATGTTGGAAACACACATAAGAGAGATCATACCCGATACTAGTACACAAATCTGATTTATTTGATGAAATAATTATTTATTAAGTGCCTATCATGCTGGTCAATAAAGGATATAAAAAGGAAATTAAAAAATAAAACTAAAACCAGACCCTGCCCTCATGAAGTTTATATTTAATGGGATGGTGGGGAGGGATATAATATGTAAAGTGCTATATATAAGTATGAAAATATGAGGATCTGGAGAATACTAACAAGTAAGAGTGTGGGCTCAGTCTTTCTGTAAAAGATAGCAGATGAGGTAAGTTTTCAAGGAACCTAGGGATTCTATGAAGGGGCACTGAGCAGCAATTGCATTCTAGGAATGTCAAAGATAGTCTCTGTAAAGGAATGGGGCCAGGAGACGGAATGTAGAATGGTATGAACTAGAATTCATACCACTTGCATTAAGCCAAGAAAGATCGGCTGGAGCCAGATCACAGAGGGCTATAAATGACTAGAGGATGAGTTTGTATCTTATAGTAGAGACAACAGGAACCATCAAAGATTTTTGAAGGGGAAGTATTTTGTTCAGACTTTTACTTTAGGAAAAAAATTGGGGAAAATTACAACGGGGGTGTGTGTGTGTGTGTGTGTGTGTGTGTGTGTGTGTGTGTGTGTGTGTGTGTATGTGTCTCTTTCTTTGTATGCATATGAACTAGCAACAGGGGGCATAAGCTTCATGTTGACCTTGCATAGAAGAAAATGCATGACAGACATTGGAATACCCTCTGCAAAGGCATGATATCACAGAATAAATTGGCGTGTATGAGGAATAGCAAGTTGTCTGCATTGTAAGATGTGAAGAGTGATTTGAACCTTGATCTTTCTGACTCCTAGTCTAGTACTCCATCTACTATGGGAGTCAGAGAAATAATTTCATTCATTTAAGATATAATATGCATATTATATAAGAGGAAAATTTGCTAGAAATATTAGAACTTTAAGATTTAAAGTGTAATATAAACTTTGTATTAGCAGTTTATTAGAGTAATCAGATTAGTGAAGTTTTTAAAACACTCTTTATGGAAGTTATGTTTTCTTAACTGTAAATACATCAGGTCTATATTTAAATACAGAAAGACAACAGAGAGCTAGATTTAGTTTAACTGATTTTTTTTTCACAAAGCGTTTTTTGTAGCTGACTTCATTTTAGGGATTTGTTTTTCAGTTTTCAAATTTATTTTCTTCACATTTGAAAACCATGCTGTTCCTGAAGCAAATTCCCTAGCCTCATTCTATATTGTCACATCATAAAAGAACCCTAAACGTTCCCAATTCCACCTATACAAATAGTTGTTCACTAATAAGTTTTCTCTACTCAATATTCCCTCCATCCCAAACTTTCCTTCATCCAAGTCTCTGCAATGAGCATTGTTTTTGGCATTAAAGATAAATTTATTTTAGATTAGGCATCTTTTTTCGGGAGGTGGGGAATAATGTTATACCACTTTTGGTCATAGGAGAAAGAATAAAGAAAGTTTAATATGCGATGCTCTGAATGTCTTTTAGACTTATTTTATGTGAGGACAATGGCTATTGTCCTTTGTGCTTGAATAGTCCACAAGACATTTGGAGTGGAGATATCTCTAAATTTGCCCATACCACTTTTCTTTTGAGCTACTGCAATTCTGCTTTTGTAATAGAGCACAGTGCCTTTTTTTCATGAGGCCACATCATGTTGGGTGGTCCTGTGCCAGTGTCTCCATTTCTTATAATTGATTTGAAAATTCCTTAGAGAGACCTTGAGAATGTCCTTGTATTGCTTCTTCTAATTTCTATGTGAGTACTTACCTTGTGAGTTCTCCATAAGAGGGTATTTTAGGCAAATATGCTTTGGCATTTTAATACCATGGGCAACCCTTTGGGGTTGTGTGTCCTGCAGTAGAGTTTGAATTCTTGGCAGTTCAGCTCAGGATAGGATATTAGCAGTGTCTGGTACCTTACCTTGTCAAGTGATCTTCAGAAGACAATTCAAATGGAAGCTGTTCAATTTTCTGACATGGCACTGGTATACTGTCCAGGTTTGATAGGCATACAAGAATGAGACCAGGATGGTGTCTCTATAGGTTTTCAGTTTGGTAAGCAGTTTTAATACTTCTTCTTTCCCATGCTTTCTTTTGGATCCTCCAAAACACGGAGCTAGCTTTTGCAATGCATGTGTCAATCTCATCATCTACATGTACACCGCTGAAAAGTATACTGTCAAAGTAAGTGAACTTATTCACAGAATTCAACATTCCTCCACTTGCTGTAACCAACATCCACATATGGATGGTGTGGTGTTGACTGGTGGAGAATCTCTATTTTCTTGGTTTTATTGTCTGGCCAAAATTAGCACAAGAGGCAGAGAATTAAATTCTCAAGATCAGAGGTTGCAATGAATGCATAATCAGTTGCAAAGAAAAAGTTGCATAGCAGCTCTCCCTCTGTTTTAGTCTTGAGTTGTAGCCTTCTCAAGTAAAATAATTTACCTTCAGTGTGTTAGCTGACCTTGGTGCCATTTTTATCGTCAATGAAGGAATCTACCAACATCACCGAAAACATCATGCTAAAAATCATTGGAACAAGCACACTATCTTGCTTCACTCTTGTTGACTGGTAAAGGGCAGATCATTAATTATCCATAACTTGTGCAAACATGTCGTTGTGAAATTGGTGTACAATACTGATGCACCTTTCCAGAGAACCAGATTTTATGCTGGTCTTCCAAGATATGAGGAAAATACTACTATTCTGAAGCATCATATTCAAGGTTCATGACATAAGACCATAATGTGGGATGAGTATCTGGTACAATGAATTCCATTGGCTAATCACTTATTCCTCAATCTGGATCTAGAATAGACTTTAATTCTTTTCAAACATGTTACTAGCATTATTATGACTAGGAAAGTCCTTACAAAAGGTGAAACTTAAAAGAATTCAGGAACTCAGGAAATATAGATGAAGAGGGAGATTGTTCCAGACCTGGAGGAACAGTCAGTGAAAAGGTTTTAAGTTACATGAGGGAGCATCTAATTTAAGGTATAGCAGAAAGGCCAGTTTTACTTGATAACAGAACAAATAGTGGGAAGGTAGTGAAAATCACTCAATAGGTAGGAATGGACCAGGTCATGAAGGGTTTTGAAGCCCAAAGAAGGACTTGATATTTGATTTTCAAAGTAATAGGGAGCCTTTGGTATTTATTGAATGGGGACATGGGTGGTTGTGTTGGATTGATAAGACCTTCACTTTAAAATGATGCAATGTGGTCACTAAGTCTCAAAGAGTGAATCAGAGTGGATTCCAGAGTGATGGAGCCCACTGGAAGACAGAGCGTGGCAGAGTGCAGCCCAGGAGGTTGCCCAGTGTGTCTGGACAGGTCAAGTGCAGAGCGCGTGGGGTCTGCACTGCTCAGACCTAAGAGCAGACAAGCAGACTACACCAGAGAGAGAAAAAGCCCCAGCCTGCAGAATTACCAAGGATGAATCGCAGTCATCTCACAGAGGGGAAGGATCATTGGAGCCAGGTAGGAGGGTCGGGACCCCAGTGGAAAGAGAGGCTTCTCCGGTTGCATTCGGCCCCCAGCCTGGAAGTTTAGAAACTGCCTGCCTGTATAATACAGGGGCTGGAATGGCAAAATAAATTCTAGCTTCTCTGATCCTCCCATCCCTCCTTCATGAAGCAGAAAACCCAAAGATAAGTCTCCCACCCAGATTGAAATCCCAAGTTAATGGAAATAGCCCCAGGCTTGAGAGTCTCCAAGAAGGGGTGTAACTGAGACAGCCAGGAGTCTGAAGAGAAGAGAGGGAGGGGTCTCAATAAGCCCCACTTCACTTCACCAACAAAGGCCTACTTATACCCCAGGGGTATAGAGGCAGAAATCTGAATTGGTCATACTCACCCCCACCTACACACCTACATTCCTCACTGATTTCCCTGACTTAGCCATAAGCTAGCTACCCAGAGGTATTCAAAGTCAAGGATCAGGCCCTAAACTCATAGCCTGAGAAACTAAGAAACAGGAAGTCACAATGGGTAGGAAGGAAGCTGAAAAGGAGAAGGGGAAGGCAAGAAAGTCTATTCAAGCCTACTTAAGTATGGCAAGAACAACTAAATACACAGGACAATATAGACTCTCTACCCACACCTGAGACCACAGAAGGAAGCATGATCTGGTCTCAAGCCCAAATAGCATTCCTTGAAGAGCTAAAGAAAAAATTTTAAAAACCAAATCAGGGAAGCAGTGACCAACTTGGAAAAAAGTCTCAGTGAAGAAAACAAATCCTTAAAAAGTAAAATTAGCGAGTAATTGGAGAAAATACCTCCCTAAAAAAGGAACTTCAAAAACTAACCGAAGACTATAATTCACTAAAAATTAGATACAATCAAACTGAAACTCAGAACTCTATGATGCAGCAGGAGTCAATAAAAAAAAAAAACGATCGAAAAATTGGAAGAAAATGTAAAATATCTCACTGGAAAAATAACTTACCTAGAGAACAGATGCAGGAGAGACAACTTAAGAATTACTGGTCTACCAGAAAGCCACGATGAAAAAAGCAGTCTAGATAACATCCTCCAAGAGATTGTCAAAGAAAACCATCCTGAGGTCCTGGAATTAGAAGATAAAATAGCTATCGATAGAATTCACCGGACTCCTCCTGAAAGAGATCCCAAACTGAAAACTCCAAGAAATATAGTAGCCAAATTCCAGAATTACAAGATTAAAGAAAAAAAAATTCTACAAGCAGCCAAAAAGAAACAATTCAAATATCGAGGAACTACAGTTAGGATCACACAGGACCTAGCAGCTTCTACATTAAAAGAGCGGAGGGTCTGGAATTTGATATTTCTTCTCTCTTTTATTTTTTTTGAAAGCAAATGGGGTTAAGTAACTTGCTCAAGGTTACACGGCTAGTCATTATTTATGTGTGGGTGCTCATTTTCTGAGGCCAGATCTGATCTCCGGTCATCCCAACTCCGAGGCCGGCACTCTTGCTCACTGCACCACCTAGCCGCCCCTTTAGGGCAATTGGGGTTAAGTAACTTGCCCAAGGTTACACGGCTAGGTTTTTGTTTGTGTGGATTAAGTGTTGGAGGCTGGCTCCGAACTCAGGTCCTTCTGACTCCAGAGCCGGCGCTCTATTCACTGCGCCACCTAGCCGCCCCTGGAATTTGATATTTCTTAGTGCAAGAGACCTAGGACTACAACCAAGGATTAACTACCCAGCAACTGATCATTATCTTTCAGGCAAGGAGATGGTCATTTAACGAAATAAGAGACTTCCAGACTTTCCTGATGAAAAAGCCAGAGCTCAATGGAAAATTTGATCTCCAATTATAAGACTCCAGAAAGATATAAAAAGGTAAACATGGGAGACACAGACTCACACATGCATAAGTTCACACACCCACACCCAAAAACACACGCTCATTACTTGGGATGCAACAAGAGCAAAATGTTCACATACCTATATGTGGAGCTGATAATTGTCAATATTCAAAATCTTTATGATTATCATGACCTTCTAAAGGGTTATACTTAGATAGAGGGTGTGGGTATGAATGCACTAACATGAAGTCTAAAAAAAAAGATTATTAAGGGGATCAAAGAGACTGTAATGGGAAAAAGGAAAGGATGAGCTAGGAAAAGGTAAAATATGCCATCTGAAGAGGCATCAAAACACACTATAGAAGAGAGGAAAGAAAGAGGGAGAAGAACATCATTTAAACAATATTCTCACTGGTTCTGGTCCAAAGAGGGATCAAATTAATCAGTGAAGTTTAAGATTCTAATGTGAATAGACACATAAATTCATTAAATAAAGGAAAAGGAGGGAGGGAGAGGAGCACTGTTTGAAATTTACTCTCATTGGTTTGGAATCAAACAGGGAGTAATTTACTCTGATAAGTATAAAAATTTATTGTGTCCTATAGATAGTGGAAGGGTAAGGGGGGTGAAAAGGAGGAGATTAAGGGGGGATTAGAAGGGAGGGAAATAGTAGTAAGGGGAGAGGGTAGGTTAAGAAGGGGGGGTCACTGGGTGGGAACACTGAGGGAGGGGGAGGTCAAAAGGGAAAACTTCAAGGAGGGGAAGTGAGAAGGAAGAAACAAAAACATAAACAAGAGAGGGAATAGGATGGAGGGAAAGAGACAGATAGTCATTATTACTATGAATGTGAATGGGATGAGTTCTCCCATAAAACAGAGGCAGATAGCAGAATAGATAAAAAACCATAATCCTAGCATATGCTGTCTGCAAGAAACACATCTGAAACAAAGGGATACCCACAGGGTAAAGGTAAAAGGTTGGAGTAAAATTTATTAGGCCTCAGCTAAAGTAAAAAAAAAAAAAACAGGTGTAGCAATACTTATCTCAGATAAAGTAAAAGCAAAAATAGATCTAATTAAAAGAGATAAGGAAGGAAACTATATCCTATTAAAAGGCACCATCAAGAATGAAGCAATATAACTACTTAATATTTATGCACAAAGTGGTATAGCACCCAAATACCTAGAGGAGAAGTTAAAGGAATTAGAAGAAGAAATAGATAGCAAAACTATACTAGTGGGGGACCTTAATCTCCCCCTTTCTAAACTCGATAAATCTAACCTCAAAATAAACAGAAAAGAAGTTAAGGAGGTGAATAGAATCTTAGAGAGACTAGATATGATGGATCTCTGGAGAAAACTGAATGGGGATAAAAAGGAATCTACTTTCTTCTCAGCACTGCATGGTACATATTCAAAAATAGACCAAGTAATAGGGCATAAAAACCTGACAATCCAGTGAAAAAGGCAGAAATATTAAATGCATCATTCTCAGATCATGATGCAATAAAAATTATATGCAATAAAGGGCCATGTAAAGATAGACTAAAAACTGCACAGAGCGCGGGGAGCCAAGCCGAATGGAGCCAAGGTCCCCATGAGCCAAGGTTTTAGCCCCAGGGTGGCTGGGCCAGCAACCGTCTGGAGAGACCCCAGAACACCAGCAGCTGTGGCGACTCCAGAATTATCAACATAGACATGCCTAGGACAAAGTAAGAGGTTAGTGTCCTATGGACTTTGGGAGCAGTATTTGGGGAATGCGTCTGCTCCCTCCCCTGGGGGCTAGAAGCCCCTGAGGAGACAAGCCATTTTGTAGTTTTCAGAGGCAGCTCCAGCTCCTGGCCTGCGAATTGTAGGGAGATCCAGGAATCAGTCTTTCGGGGTAAACGCTCTTGCTTTAACCTCCCTGGATCTGGATTGTGATGTAGGGTGGAAGTCGTGGGTGGGTTTACAGCTTGCCAGAAACGGAAGTTGCCCCCCACACGTTCGGGATGAAAATTCCTCTAGCTGGCCTTAAAGCCATAGTGTGGCAACAAGCCCCAAAGTCAGGTAATTAAGTGGCAAAATGCCAAGGCAAAGGAAACAGAAAAAATGCAACCCTAGACTCCTATTTTGGGGGCATAGAGTGGGAAAAGGACTGTGAGGTCAGAAGTCCTGCTCCAAAAGCCCCAGGGGAAAACATGAGTGGGTTGCAGGCCATAGAGGACCTTAAGAAGGAGTTTAAAAATCAAAAAGAGAAGTGGAGGAAAAATTGGAAAGAGAAATGAGAAGGATGCAGGAAAAGTATGAAATGAGGGTCAACAAACTGACTGAGGAAAACAACAACTTAAAAAATAGACTAACTCAAATGGCAAAGGAGGCCCAAAAGGGCAATGAGGAGAAGAATGCCTTAAAAAGTCGAATTTGCCAGATGGAAAAAGAATCTCAAAAGTTCACTGAGGAGATTCATTCCTTCAAAGTTAGACTGGAGCAAATGGAAGCAAATGACTTTATGAGAAATCAAGATGCTGTTAAGCAGATCCAAACAAATGAAAGATTAGAAGGCAATGTGAAATATCTCATGGGAAAAACCACTGACCTGGAAAATAGATCCTGGAGAGACAATTTAAAAATTATTGGACTACCTGAAAGCCATGATCAAAGAAAGAACCTAGAAATCACCCTTCAAGAAATAGTCAAGGAAAACTGCCCTGATGTTTTGGATCCAGAGGGCAAAATAGAGGTTGAAAGAATCCACCGATCACCTTCTGAAAAAGATCCCAAAAAGAAAACTCCCAGAAATATTATAGCCAGGTTCCAGAATCCCCAGATCAAGGAGAAAATACTCCAAGCAACCAGGAAGAAACAATTTCAATACTGTGGAAACACAATCATTATAGCCCAGGACCTGGCAGCTTCTACACTGAGGGATTGAATGGCATGGAATATGATATTCCAGAGGGCAAAAGAACTGGGAATGAACCCAAGAGTCACCTACCCAGCAAAACCGAGTATTTTGTTTCAGGGTAAAATATAGTCATTCAGTAAAATAGAGGACTTTCAAGCATTCTTGAGGAAAAAACCAGAATTGAATAGAAAATTTGACACCCAGACACAAGAAGGAAGGGTTGCCTGAGAAGGTAATCAGGGAAAAGAAATCCAAAGGAACTTATCAAAGTTGAACTATTTACATTCCTATATGGAAAAACAATAACTATGACTGATGATATATTTCTCACTATGAAAATAACAGAAGAAGGGTGTGTGGTCATATGAATACATATGTGAATGTGTGTGCATATGGTTACAGTTATATATGGATAGAGGGCATAGGTTGAATTTGTTGGGAAGGGAGAATACTCAAGGGATGAAATTATGAGGTGAGAGAGGAAAGTAGCAAGAGGAGATGGGGAGAGACAGGGTAGGGTAAACTCTGCCATGTAGAAGAAGCAAAGGGAAGTGGTGGCAAGGGAGGGGGAGAATAGGAAGGCTAAAAAGGCAAAACCACATTCACATTGAATTTGTTTCAGGGAGAGAATGACATACATACTAAATGGGATATCTCAACCTGCAGCAGGATAGGGGGAAGGGGGATGAGAGGAGGGATGATGGATGGGAGGGCATCTTTTGGCGGAGGGGAGGTTGGAAGTACCCAGTATAGAAGAGGGACAGGATCATGTAGGGAATGGACCAGGTGGGGGGTTGGATGAGTGGGAGGGAATTATAAGCATCCTTGTACAATATATATATATATATATACTATGATAATGTTTTGTATAGATAGACATGTACAACATATACTGGATTATGTATCTCCCAAGAGGGAATGGGTGACAAGGGAGGAAGGAAATGGATCTGAAATTCAAGGTGTTACCATTAAATTTTTCAAATATATATAAATATTATTATTAATCCTCTTCTGCTTGTAATAGGGAGATAAGATGTGCAGGCATTGGGACACAAAGATTCACCTTCCTCTAATGGAAAAGTCGAAGGGGTTATGGGAGAAGGTATGGGAGAGAGCAGATTGGAGGAAGTGATATCTTGTGGGACTGCTATTCTGGGAGGTTGGGTAGGGGAATAATCGGGGGACAATGATTGTAACTCAAAATCTGACGGAAATGAATGATGTAAAGTAGAAATTAATAAAGCATATGTTTAACAAAAAAAGAATGTATGGGTCAAAGAAGAAATTATAGAAACAATCAATAATTTCATTCAAGGGAATGATAATAATGAGACAACATACCAAAATTTGTGGTATGTACTAAAGGCAATTCTCGGGGGAAGTTTTATATCCCTGAGTGCATACATGAATAAGTTAGAGAAAAGGGAAGTCAATGAATTGGACGTGCAATTGAAAAAGCTAGAAAAAGAACAAATTGAAAATCCCCAATTTAGTACTAAATTAGAAGTATTGAAAACCCAAGGAGAGATTAATAAAATTGAAATTAAGGAAACTATTGAATTAATAAATAAAACTAAGAGCTAGTTTTATGAAAAAATCAACAAAATTGATAGTCCCTTAGTCAATATGGAAAAAAAAAGAAAGAAGAAAACCAAATTATGAGTATCAAATATAAAAAGGGTGAATCTACCTCTAAAGAAGAGGAAATTAAAAAAAAATAATGAGGAATTATTTTTCCCAATCGTATGCATATAAATATGACAATCTTAGTGAAATGGATGAATATTTACAAAATCACAAGTTGCCCAGATTAACTGAAGAGGAAGTGAATTACCTAAATAATCCCATCTCAGAAAAAGAAATCAAACAAGCCATCAATGAACACCCTAGGAAAAAATCTCCAGGGCCAGATGGGTTCACTAGCGAATTCTATCAAACATTTAAAGAACAATTGATTCCAATACTCTACAAACTATTTGGGAAAATTAGTGAAGAAGGAGTCCTACCCAACTATTTCTGTGACACAAATATGGTACTGATTCCCAAATCAGGAAGACATAAGACACAGAAAGAAAATTATAGACCAATTTCCCTCATGAATTTAGATGCAAAAATTTTAAATAAAATATTAGCCAAAAGACTCCAACAACTTATCAGAAAAATAATACACTTTGATCAGGTAGGATTCATTCCAGGAATGCAAGGATGGTTTAATATTAGGAAAACCATCAGTATAATTGAGCGTATCAACACTAAATCTAGCAGAAACCACATGATCATCTCAATAGATGCAGAAAAGGCTTTTGACAAAGTACAACATCCATTCCTTTTAAAAACACTAGAAAGTATAAGAATAAATGGAGCCTTCCTTAAAATAGTTGATAGCATCTATTTAAAACCATCAGCAAGTATTATATGCAATGGGGATAAATTAGAAGCCTTTCCAATAAGATCAGGAGTGAAACAAGGGTGTCCACTATCACCCCTCTTATTCAGTCTGGTACTACAAACACTAGCAGTAGCAACTAGAGAAGAAAAAGAAATCAAAGGAATCAAATTAGGCAAAGAAGTGACCAAGCTATCACCCTTTGCAGATGATATGATGATATACTTAGAGAATACTAGAGAATCAAATAAAAAAACTACTTGAGACAATAAATCAATTTGGCAAAGTTACAGGATATAAAATAAACCCACATAAATCCTCAGCATTCCTGTACATCTCTAATGAAACTCAACAACAAGAGATAGAAAGAGAAATCCCATTTAAAGTCACTGTAGACATTATAAAATACTTGGGAATCTACTTGCCAAAAGAAGCCCAAAATCTATATGATCACAACTACAAAACACTTCTCACACAAATAAAATCAGATGTAAATAGTTGGAAAAATATCACTTGCTCGTGGCTGGGTCGAGCTAATAAAATAAAAATGACAATTTTACCCAAACTTAACTATGTATTTAGTGCCATACCAATCAATTTACCAAAAAACTACTTTGTAGAGTTAGACAAAATAATAACAAAATTTATTTGGAAAAACAAACGGTCTAGAATATCAAGGAAATTAATGTAAAGAAATGCTAGGGAAGGTGGACTAGCTATGCCAGATCTTAATCTGTATTATACAGCAGCAGTCATCAAAACTTCTTGGTACTGGCAGAGGTGTAGAGTAGTGGATCAATGGAATAGATTAGGTGCAGGAGACCCAGCAGCTAATGAATATAGCAATCTATTGTTTGATACACCCAAAGACCCCAGTTTTTGGGATAAGAATGCACTATTAGACAAAAACTGCTGGGAAAACTGGAATACAGTATGACAGAAAGTGGGCATAGATCACTATCTAACACCATATACCAAAACCAAGTCGAAATGGGTGCATGATCTAGGTGTAAAGGATGATACTGTAAGCAATGTGGGAAAGCAAGGAATAGTTTACCTGACAGACTTGTGGAGAGGGGAAGATTTTAGGACCAAACAATAATTAGAGAGCATTATAAAATGCAAAATGGATCATTTTGATTACATTAAATTGAAAAGCTTCTGCACAAACAAAGCCAATGTAACCAAGATCAAGAGGGAGGTGGGAAATTGGGAAAGAATTTTTACAACCTGTGTCTCTGATAAAGGACTCATTTCTAAAATTTATAGAGAATTGAGCCAAATCTATATGAATACAAGTCATTCCCCAATTGAGAAATGGTCAAAGGATATGAATAGGAAGTTTTCAGAGAAAGAAATTAAAGATATCTATAAGCATATGAAGAAATGCTCTAAATCACTATTAATTAGAGAAATGCAAATCAAAACAACTCTGAGATACCACATCTCTCCAGTCAGATTGGCTAAGATGACAAAACAAGAAAGTGACAAATGCTGGAGAGGATGTGGACAA
The DNA here is from genome assembly GCA_011680675.1 of Gymnobelideus leadbeateri. Lineage (NCBI taxonomy): Eukaryota > Metazoa > Chordata > Mammalia > Diprotodontia > Petauridae > Gymnobelideus > Gymnobelideus leadbeateri. The sequence continues at coordinate 775,762 of WOXC01006917.1, read as the reverse complement.
ATTGGAACACTAATACATTACTGGTAGAGTTGTGAACTTATCCAACCATTCTGGAGAGCAATCTGGAATTATGCCCAAAGTATTATAAATAATTTCATACCCTTTGACCCAGCTATACCCCTTCTAGGGTTATATCCCAAGGAGATCATAGAAGTGGGAGGAAGACCCATATGTACAAAAATATTTTTAGCAGCCATTTTTGTGGTTGTAAAGAATTGGAAAATAAAGGGGTGCCCATCAATTGGGGTATGGCTAAACAAGTTGTTGTATGTGAATGTAATGTAATATTATTGTGCTGTATCAAATGAGGAGGTGATGGATTTCACCTAGAGAGACTTATACAAACTGATGCTGAGTGAGAAGAGTAGAATCAGAAGAAATTTGTATACAATCACAGACATACCATATCTGTGATCACCGACTATGAGAGACTGGACTCTTTTCAGCAATGCAGTGATATAAGTCAATCCTGAAAGACTTAAGAAAGAAAGAAATGTGCCATCCAGAGATATAACTAGAAAGAACTGAGCCTGAATCCTGATGGAAGCAAACTAAATGACCTTTTTCTTTTTGTTGTTTGGTTTTATTTCTTCCTTACCATCTTTCATCCCACTTAGTACTATACGCCTTTGTAATTGGAATAATGTCTAATATGAATGCATTTGCAGATCATATACTGGACTATATGCTGTCGTGGGGGGAGGGGGAGGGAAGTAAAAGAAATTTGAAAATCAAGGAACTATGGAATTGAATCTTGTTAACTGAAGCTAAACTAATAAATTAAGAAAAATGTTGCAATGTGGCAACTGAGTGGATGATGGACTGGAGTGGAGAGAGGTTTTGAGGCAGGGAGACCAATAAGAAGACTCTTTCAGTAGTGTAGGTATGAGGTGATGAGAGCCTATACCAGGATGCTGGCAGTGTCAGAGGAGAGGAGAGTGTGTTTAGGGGAGATGATACAAGGGGAAAACCAACAGGTCCTGGAAACTACTTGGCTATAGGAAGTGAAAAAGAATGAAAAGTTGAAGGTAATGCCTACCTTTCAAGTCTGGGGACTTATGAGGATGGTTATACTTTCAGTATTAATAGGAAAGTTTGGGGAAAGGTGAGTTTTGGGGGACACTGATGAATTCAGTTTTGGAGATCTTGAATTTAAAATGTCTGCATAACATCCAAGTCAATCCTTTTAATAAGCAGTTGGAGATATGAGACTGGAGGTGAGTAGAAAAGTTAGGGTTGACTAAGTAACTGATTTGAGAATCACTAGCATAGAGATGATAATTGAATCCTTTTAATTTGATGAGAACGTGTGCAAAATTAAAGTGGGGAGAGAGAAGAGGGCCCAGGACAGAGCTCTGTCAGATACTCGTATTTAGTGAGTGTGACTCTGATGAAGATCCAGGAAGAGACAGAGGAATGGTCAGCTAAGAGGAGAACTGTTAGAGAACAATTTGCTGAAAACCTAGAGAGAAGAGAGTATCAATCAATATGCATTTATTAAAAACCTAATATGTACCAGACACTGAGAAGAGCTTTATCAACAAGTGCCAAAAGTTGCAAAGACATCAAGAGAGCTGAGGATTGAAAAAGAAAGAACCATTGGGTCTGGCAATTAAGTGATCATTGATAACTTTGGAGAAAGCAAGTCTGGTTGAATGATAAAGTTAAAAGTCAGACTGTAGAGTGTTAAGGAAAAGAAAATGAGAGGAGAGGGAGTAGAGAGATACCTGTTGAAGGAATTATATAATATATATATATGTATATATATATAACACATAATATATATGTATATATATAATATAACATATAACATATATGTATATATAATATAACATATGTATATATACACACACACATATATAAATACCTCAAGGGATTTAGCTACAAAAAATAGAAGAAATATGAAATATCAGGGATAGATGGATTGAGTGAGAGGCTTTTTTGTTTGTTTTTTGAGGATAGGGGAGACATTTTTAGGCAGTAGTGATTGAAGATAAGTGAGAGATTGGGGATGGTGGGAAACCTGGAGGAGATATGATAGAATGGAATTACTTGTGCATGTTGTGGGGCTGGACTTGGCAAGATAAAGGGCCATCTCAGTATAAAACATGGGTGATGGAAGAGATAGTTTAAAAAGGCATATATTGAAAGTATTGAAATTATTTATAAAAAAGAACTACTCAACTATATTAAAATTATTTAGGGGGAGGGGGTATATTTTTGTTGAGAAGAATAGCTTAAACTAATTTATCTTTCATGTAATTTTTCTTTGATTTCCTCAAGTTTGATGTTGTTTCTCATTTTTCTTCAGTGATTTAATTCATTCTTTTTCATCATAATCATCAAACAATGATTATAATATACTTTCAGATGCACTTGTATGCTTTCTGTTATTATCAAAGGGAACTACACCAGCATAGCCAAGAAAATAGATTGAATGACAGTGTTCATTGTCTTGCTGTTCATTTGCCTTTTACTGATGATTCCAGGATATTTTACCACAGAAAATATTTCTTCTCTAGTAAAAGATTTGTGGTGAATTCTTATGCTGCTTCAAAGCTTGTCTTTTAAAATGAGTCTCATATGGTTATAATGCACATTCAAGCATTTCTGCCCTTAAAAAAAAATAGCCATGTCTTTGTCTCTTTTTTTCAAAGTTCAAATGCTGTCATGGAGCAAAGTACAATGAACTTTTTGACAGTTCCTGTCTCTCCATTGAGGGATAAAGATATTTTCATAACAATGGGTACTAAAACCTAATGACTAGCAGAGGTCAATTGCATGTGAAACACATGCACTTTAAATGTAGATAATATAAAATTTATATTCTGTATGTTACAAAAATTGTATCTATACATGTAGCTATAATTACAACCATTGCTATACTTATATCGGCTATTGTTATAGGGCTCATCTCAAAACATCTTAGTGCAATCTATTAAAGCTTAAAACTGTACTAAGACTTTGAAGATACTTTATTAACTATATGCATACACTATATTTTCATGGTTGTTGGGAAGATCAAGTGAAAAAAATACAGTTAGAACTCTCTGTAAAAAAATGAATAAAAAATAAGAACACTATAGACTTAAGTTGGAATAGGGGCCAATGCAGTTTTATCTTCATTTTGCTGGAAGTGGGGAGTAGGGAGGGATAGCCTAAACTAATTTATTATTCATCCAATTTTTCTTTGATTTCCCCGTACTGTGATGTTAAGTTTTTTGTTTTTTTCTCATTGATTTCATTCTTTTTTCATCATTATCATCATACAGTGATTATATTTTCTGATGTGAATTGTGTTCTGCAAGATTTTGGCCAACATGGAACAGGCTGAGAAAATGTTTCAGAAAAGCTGTGATGACTTATGAAATAAGGTCTCTGCTCCCCATTATGAGGGCAGGCATGCACAGATGTCTTAGTTCTTTCCTCTGTTATGGTCTATAGCATAATAATCACTCTAAAAGTTAGCCAATCTCCTGAACCCCAATAGAATTTATTGTTATCAATAATCAGTATTGATAAAATTATGTATACTTCCCTAGCTTGGTTTTAATGCCAACATCACAATGAAGACTTCCCTAGTAAACACATATAGTTCTTAAATATTGTGAGTATATGCTTTCTTCATTATGGATTAGGGCAGTTAGGTGGTGTAGTGGACAGGGTGTCAGGTCTGGACTCAGAATTAGCTGTGTGACCCAGGACAAGTCACTCAATCCTGTTTGTATCAGTTTCTTTATCTGTAAAATGAACTAGAGAAGGAAATTGCAAATCATTCCAGGACCTTTGCCAAAACAATAACAACAACAACAAATGAGATTACAAAGAGTCAGACATGACTAAAAAATGACCGAACAACAAATTATTAATTGGTATGTATCACAAGAATATAAAGGTATGGGGCGGGTAGGTGGCTGAGTGAGTAAGAGCGCTGGCCCCTGAGTTGGGATGACCTGGGATTGGTTCCAGCCTCAGAAAATGAGCACCCACATATAAATAATGACTGGCCATGTAACCTTGAGCAAGTTACTTAACACCAATTGTAAAGGTAGGCAGTAGGGAGCTTAGGAAGGATAAAGAGAAACAGTGTGGTGCAGTGATGAGAGTCAGAAGATAGGGGCTCCCATTTTAACTTTCTTACTTTACTTACCTCTGTGACCTTGGTTGCTCCTTTAAATTTTTTTTAAAGCAATTGTGGTTAAGCAACTTGCTCAAGATTACACGGCTAGTTATTAATTTATGTATGGGTGTAAATTTTCTGAGGCTGGAACCAATCCTGGGTCCTCCCAACTCTGGGGCCAGTGCTCTTACTCACTGTGCCACCTAGCTGCCCCAGTCCTTTAAACTTTTATAAGACTGAATTTCTCATTTGTAAAATAATGTTGTAGAATCAATTTACCTCTAAGATTTCTTACTTATCCAAACAATGAAGTGGATTGTAAACACCTTAAGAGTAGGGACTTCTTATCCCCTTTATTGTTGAATCACATATGACTCTTGGTGACTCCCTTTGGAGTTTTCCTGGCTAAGATTCTATAGTTGTCTGCCTTTTCCATCTCCAGCTCATTTAACAGATGAAGAAACTGAGATAAAAAGGGTTAAGTGAATCACCCAAGGTCACTCAACTAATGAGTTTCTAAGGCCAGATTTGAACTTAGGGAGATTAAATCTTCCAGACTCCAGGCCAGGCACTCTTACCACTGCACCACCTAGCTGTCCACAAGAAAGTCAACTGAATTGACACCAAAGCTAAGTTTATTTCTATTTAGAGCCATTTTCATAGCACTGAAGGGAAAACATGCTACATAATGAACATACATTTACCAAACTATCTTACCAGAAATAGGATTATGAAAAGCTAGAACTAATTTCAGTCTTCATAGAACCAGGAGGAAGAAAGAAAAAGGAAACAGAGAAAGATGTTTTGAGATTACAATTCAAATCTTTTCCTAATGTTTTATGCATTGTTTTGTTTTCTTAATCAAAAGTTGAAAGTTTTTGAATGGAAAGAACTGTGAGCATTTGAGTTAGTCATGCAACTTTAACAGTCTTATGGTGAAGATCACAGAACCTTTTTTTGCCTCTGGCAGCTGTCGTTTTGTTTAGGTGGCTGGTGTGTCAAGAAATTGTCTAGAAACAAATATTAACATATTTCAAAGGGTTTCCATAATATGATAATGTAGTAGTCTTTAGGGTTTGCAACTCTGATGAAAATCTAATTACATTTTGCTGTTTTCAACAGTTTTAAATTAGATTTACAGTGCAGATTCACAACCAGCTAAGAGACCAGCAAAGCAATACTTTCAACTGTTTTCGTTTGGTACTTAGACACAGTGTTTTTCCTCAGGTGCTGTAAATATTAAAATAGTTTAGCTGAAGACTTATCCAAAAGCATAAAAATTAATATTTATTCCTACAGTCCCAAAGAAAAACATTGTGTCTAAGCTTTAAATTGTGGCAAGGAAAACAAATGATTTTTCCTAAAAACTAGAAGCAAAAGCAGAGACAAATTGTATACACAACATCTTCTGTCTCAAAATGAATGACTTGCTCTTTACAATTATTCATTGTATTACTTACTTTATTTCTAAAAGCAGTCAGTGTTACACTAGCCATTACAATATACATTATAGTTAGCATAATAATACCAAAATAATACCATAAATTTTAGCCCCTCTATGTCAGCATTTATGCCATTGTGATATCTGTTCAACAAACAGCATGAAAATATTAACTTGAGTGCCTACTATTTTTGAAAGAACTATTAAAAGATGCATGGGATAAAATCAAGCAAATACAGGAAACATGTGTAAAATTATAGAAAAATAAAACTTTATTCTCAGCAATTCATTGATTTAAGACAATTCTAATGGACTCATGATGAAAAATGCTATCCACCTCCAGAGGAAAAACTGTTGGATTCTGAATGCAGATCAAAGCATACTATTTTTCACTTTTTTTCATTTTTTTTTACAACATGACTAATATGGAAATATGTTTTGCATTATTACATACATATAACCTCTATCAAATTGCTTACTCTCTCAGAGAGGGGGTAGATGTTGGAGAGAGGGAGTGAGAGAATTTTGTTTTTTGCTTTTTGGAGGGGAGAAGGCAGGGCAATCGGGGTTAAGTGACTTTCCCAAAGTCACACAGCCAATAAGTGTTAAGTGTCTGAGGCCAGATTTGAATTCAGGTCTTCCTGACTCCAAAATTGGTACTCTATTCTCTGTGCCACCTAGCTGTCCCAAGAAGGGAGAAAATTTTAAACTCAAAATTAAAAAAAAAATGTCAAATTGCTTTTATGTGTGATTGCGGAAATTTTAAATATTCAAAAAAAGAAAAATAAGACTTTTTACACAGGAGAAGATGAGTTTCCTTAGCTGCTGGAAACAAATAAAATTTAGATTTGCAAAGCTATGTATGGATCAAATTACAGTAATTATATTCATTTATTCATGACAAAACTTAATGTGACATATCCTTTCCTGTTACTGCAATATATGTGAGATTTGCACTGACTGAAGTTACTTATCAATGTATGAGGTCTATTCAAATTAGCAGAGACTGCGGGTTAAAAAAAAAAAAACATATAGCACAACTCTAAGAAATCAGGCATTGGAAAGCCCATAGTGACTTGGTGTTAGGGAAAACAAACAAACAATAAAAGAAGATAATAAATAAGATCTCCTAATATTGTCACTCTTCATTTCTTCATTGTGCACAATCTGGAACAAGGTAAGAAAAACAAATTATTTTCCCCTTGCAGCTTGTTCTATCTAGTCCACTGGTGAAATAAGACAAAAGAAAGAGTTTCTTCTGCATGAAGATTTTTTCCCCTCAAATAATCTGTGCCTCCTTGAGTGTAAAGACTGTTTATGTATGTATACACACATATTCATACACACACACATAACATACATAAATATTTGATTTTCTTTCTATATTCATTTCTTTAACAAAGTGACTGGAACATGGAGGTGCTTAATAAATGCTGGCTTACTAACTGACCCCCTCCCACAACCACACACATAAGTGATGATACTCACCTGTCTTCCCTCCTTTTATTTTTATCTTTTTACTGGAATTTGGAATTCATTGGTTTAGGTAACTTCCAGGGAGGAAAATCCTTCTAGCAATGGAAATCCAAAACTTTTCTATAGCCAAAATCCTTAGAGAGTAGTTTGGGGTACTCCCTGAGAGGTTAAGGACTTGAATTTATCCAGGATAAGAGGCAAGACTTGAATCTAAGTCTTCTTGAAACTAAAGCCAGCACTCTATCAACTATTACATGATTCTACTTTCTCCCTCTCTTGGAAACTCCTTCATACTTAATTACATCTGTCTTATGCACTCATCATATGTCAATCTTCTTCCCTTAATTATATATGTGTCATATCTCATATAATAGATAATGAGCTCCATGAGGACAGAAATATTGTCTAATTTAGCATGTGTAACTTTCTTATATCCAGGTCCTAGCATAATATTTTATAAGATGTAGGCAAATAAAAAATGTTTGCCAATATTGTTGTTGAAATATCTTGATATTGAAAAGCAAACACATACATATATATGTATATACATATATGTACACATGTACATATACATATATATACATATATACAGTTATATATGTTTCTACTTATTAATTCTTTCTCTGGATGGAGATACCATTTTCCTTCGTAAATCCTTTGTGTTTAATTTGGGTGGGGAACCATCTCTAGAATGTGTGTGGGGTGCAGAGGAAAAGAAAAAAGAAAGAAAGTTACATGATAACTTTATTTTATATTTAAGAAGAATAGCAAGTTGTGCATAATAGACTTGAAGTTTCTTGTGCAGTCATCTTTTTATACTACTATGTTATGGAAATGTTTGTGTTTTTTCATAACTTAAAAAAAAAAAAACAAAGCAAATGATGCCTATTCTTCCCAGTTATTGACTAGTCAGTGACATAGGAAAAGTTTGCTTCACAAGGAAGTTTTCATGAAGGCAGCTACATTTCTAAAAATGGACCTACCTCTCTTACTATTTTGGTTGTCATTAGAAAGACCTAGGCCACGGGTGGGAAACCTGTGGAAATAAGGCCAGGTATAGCCCTGAAGGTCCTCAAGTACAGCCTTTTGACTGAACAGTCAATTAGTCAAAATAGGATTTGTTCAGTGAAGTTTGGATTCAGTCAAAGGGCTGCATTTGCGGACCTAGGGGGCCACATGTGACCTCGAGGCTGTAGGTTCCTACACCTGATCTACACTTTCATTATGACAGTTCTTTAGTTTTAGCAAAACTTTTCTAGGGTCAAACCCTATTCTAAAATCACTTCAATAACCAAACTATAGAGACTGGGGGAGAGGGGGGTGGCAAACACTAGCAAGAATGCAAAAAGAATAAAATCATGTGGCTGTAGTGCTGTATTTACGGATCCCCTTCTCCACTTGACTGAAACATTTTAAGCAATGAGGAATACCCATTTGAAAGCCTGTCATTGTGTTATGATGGTAGGTTTAAAAATAGAAAATGATATTATCAGTGACTATGAGTGGAGCATTATTGCCTCAGATCAATTTAATATAATCCCATTTAACAAATATTTATTGAGTATTTGTTATGTAACAAGCATCCTACTATGTATCCTGGTGATAGATGGACTAAATCAAAGCAATGCCTTCCCTCAAAGGACTTCCTTCCTACTTGATGGAAACAACAAATTCAATTAGTTACCATATCTTTTTAATTCTAACACCACCTTTACCTCCATTTCCTGCTCTTAAATCGTTGGCACCCTAATTCAGGTCCTTATAGTTTTCTATTTGGACTATTATTGCAAAGACCTTCTCTTTGGATTATTTGATAACACCTTCTATTCTTTCCAATTTATCCACACACAACTGCCAAAATTATTTTCCTAAATAACCAGCCTGATCATGTCACTTAAAAACCTTTCTGGTTTCTGTTTGCTTTAGAATAAAATGCAAACTCTATAATTTAGCAAAAATCCTTCACTATTAGATTCTAGCTAACCTATCTGGGCTTGTTGCACAATTCTCTTTCACACACTCCATATTTATTTTTTCCATAATTTGTTTTTTTGTCTCCTGTCTTAATTACTTTTTATAGGCTGTCTCTCATCATTGGAATACAATCAATACTCATATGTGTGTAGGGTTTGTAGCTTTTCCTAGTTTGAGAAGAGAGAAAAATTAACTCAAGATCAGATCCTGGCTAGGAGGATGGGGGTTTTCACAAAGGGGCAAATGCAGGAAATTAAGAAAAATAAGGGAGAAGTGACTATCTGCTTTAGCTGTGTGACTTACACATGTACAAGTCTTTAAGTTCATTAGAGATAAAGTCTTTTTTTTCCTTTTTGGAGGGCAATTGGGGTTAAGTCACTTGCCTAAGGTAACAGGGCTAGTTTGTGTGTGTGTGTGTGTGTGTGTGTGTGTGTGTATGTGTGTTAAATGTCTGAGGCAGAATCCAGGGCTGGTGCTCTATTCGCTGTACCATCTAGCTGCCCCTAGAGATAAATTCTAAATGGAGAAAATATGAGGTGTGTGGCTGTCTTTTTTTATGATATGCACTGACTGCAGCAGCAGGAATACTGAGAAAAACAAGACAGAAGAAAGGAATTCCACCCTTGCTTTACTTCTGTTTAATTGTTTTAAAAGTTCTGTTAAAATGCATTTCTGCCATTTTATATTATGTCTTATAAACACCTATTACTGACTGTAACCTTATGTTACTAGTTGTCCCTTTGGGACAGGAGGGCACAATGGGAGTTACACAGGAGAGATCTAGAGACTTATTTACCTCTCCTCGAGCAGGGCTGAGATATCAACCTCCAACCCAACATAAAAAGACTTTTGCTCTGAAACTAGTCCTAAAAGCCTATGTCTTATCATTACTTTTTTTTTTCAAATGCTTTATTAACTTGTGGTTTACATTGTTCATTTCCACCAGATTTTGAGTAACAATTTTTTCCTCATTTTACCCCTACCCACACCCCAGAATAGCAGTCCCACAGGATATCCCCTCATCCAATCTGCTCCCTCCTATATCTTCTCCCATACCCACTGCGACTTTTCCATTAGGGCAAGATGAATCTCTGTGCCCCAATGCCTGCACATCTTATTTCCCAATTACATACACAATAGTATTAATAGTAGTTGAAACATTTAATTTTAAAACTTTGAATTCCAGATCCATTCCCTTCCTTCCTTGTCACCCACTCCTGCTGGGAAGATAAACAATTCAGTATATGTTGTACATGTATAGCTATGCAAAACATTACCATAGTAGATATATTGTAAAAGACTGGCTATATCTCCCTCCCATCCATCCCACCCCCCCACCTGGTCCATTCCCTACTTTGATCCTGTCCCTCTTCAAAAGCAGGTGCCTCCAACCTCCCCTCCCCCAGCATGCCCTCCCCTCCATCACCTACCCTCTCATCCCCCTCCTCCCTACTCTCCTGCAGGGTGAGATATCCCATTTAGTAAGTATGTCCTTCTCTCGCTGAGCCAAATTCAATGAGAATATGGTTTTCCTTTTTTGCCTTGCTGTTCTTCCCCTCCCCAGCAACCACTTTCCCTTGCCTCTTCTACATGACATAATTTACCTCCCCTGTGTCATTCTATCTCCTCTTGCCACCTCTTTCTCTCTCACCTCTTAAATCCACCCCTTAAGTATCATCCCTTTCCACCAAATTCAGTCTGTGTGCTCTATCCATGTATACCTCTGTAAACATAAATACACACATTCACATGTGTATTCATATGCCCATATTCCCTTCTTCAACTATTTTCATACTGAGAAAGGTTTCATCAGTTACAGATATTGTTTTTCCATGTACGAATGTAAATAGTTCAACTTTGATAAGTCCCTTTGATTAATTTTCCCTGTTTACCTTCTCAAGCATCTCTTGCTTCTTGTGTCTGAATGTCAAATTTTCTATTCAACTCTGGTTTTTTCCTCAAGAATGCTTGAAAGTCCTCTATTCCACTGAATGATCATATATTCCCCTGAACCAAGATACTCAGTTTTGCTGGGTAAGTGATTCTTGGTTTTAATTCCAGCTCCTTTGCCCTTTGGAATATCATATTCCATGTTCTTTGATCCCTCAGTGTGAAAGCTGCCAGGTCCTGTGCTATTCTGATTATGTTTCCACAATATTGAAATTGTTTCTTCCTGGCTGCTTGGAGTATTTCCTCCTTGATCTGGGAATTCCAGAACCTGGCTATAATATTCCCAGGAATTTTCTTTTGGGGATCCTTTTCAAGAGGTGATCTGTGGATTCTTTCAACCTCTATTTCCCCCTCTGGGTCTAAAACATCAGGGCAATTTTCCTTGAGAATTTCTTGAAGGATGATTTCTAGGTTCTTTCTTTGATCATGACTTTCAGGTGGTTCAATGATTTTTAAATTATCTCTCCTGGATCTATTTTCCAGGTCAGTGGTTTTTCCATTAGATATTTCACATTGCCTTCTATTTTTTCAGTTGCTTGGATCTGTTTGACAGCATCTTGATTTCTCATAAAGTCACTAGCTTCCATTTGCTCCAGTCTAATTCTGAAGGAATGAATCTCCTCAATGAGCTTTTGGAATTCTTTTTCCGTCTGGCAAATTTGGCTCTTTAAGGCATTCTTCTCCTCATTGCCTTTTTGAGCCTCTTTTGCCATTTGAGTTAGTCTATTTTTAAGGTGTTATTTTCCTCAATTAGGTGGTTGACTCTCATTTCATACTTTTCCTTCATCATTCTCATTTCTCTTCCCAATTTTTCTTCCACTTCTCTTATTTGGTTTTTAAAATCCTTCTTAAGGTACTCTATGGCCTGTAACCTGCTCGTATGTTCATTTGGGGCTTTTGGTGCAGGATTTCTGACCTCACAATCGTCCTCCTGTTCCATGCTTTTATCCTCTTTTCCCCCCAAATAGGAGTCTAATGTTATTTTGTTTTAATTGCCTAGGCATGTTGCCATTCAATTACTTTACTTTTGGCCTTGTTGCCACAGTAGGACTCTCCCACCAGACAGGGGAGCTTCCATCCCAAATGTTGGGGTTTTCTCAACTTCCAGAGGTATTAATTGGCTGCCCTCTCTGAAGCCCCCACACACTTTGGCAAGCTGGTCACACACCCCTAGACCTCCATCCCAGACCAAAATCCAGATCCAAGAAGGTTAAAGCAAGAGCAACTACCCCCAAGACTTATCACCAGATACCCCTACAGTCCACAGGCCAGGAGCTGAAGCTGAAACTGAAGCTATAAAATGGCGGCTGTGCCACAGCTCCTCAGTAGCTTCTTGTCCCCAGGGGAAGATTCTTACATGCTTCCAAAATCCATAGGGCACTAACCTCTCACTTTGTCCTAGGTTTCTATGTGTTGGTAATTCTGGAAATGCTACAGCTGCTGGTGTTCTGGGGTCCCTCCAGCTGGCTGCTGGTCAGGCTGCCCTCGAGCTAAAACCTCTGCCTCACATGGTCCTGGGCTCATCTCCCAGAGCACTGGCCGCTCCCTCCCATACTGCTGGGCTGTCCTTAGTGGGAGGTCAGCTTCATTGTGTTGTTTTGTGGGTTCTGGAGCTCCAGAGGCTGTTCAGAGTTCCTTTTTACATAATTTTGAATTGGTATGGGGTGGAGCACCATGGAAGTGCTGTTTCTACACCACCATCTTGGCTCTGCCTTAACATCAATTTTCTAAGTGCAAAATTACTATGAATGAGGGTCATGTTTTATAAATATACCTCATAGACATGAACTGATATTGTATGTGCCTTTTAGAAACTCTAGCTTCCTTCAAGGCTTACCTCTTTTTTCTTCCCTTATGAATAGGTTTTCTTCAACTCTGTGTTTGATGATCTTCTCTCCCTCCTCACCTAATCATCTTCCAATTGCTTCCAATATAGTGAAATATAAGTGCAGAGGTCTCTTTATTTCTTTGTTCTTCCATTGACTAGTAGAGTGTCTTACACTTGTTTGAGTCCCTAACTTACAGGTCCCTAACCCTGTATTCCTCCACAATTCTTATAAAAATGTTTTGCATTAGAAAGGACTAAAAAACAGGCAATAACCAAAATACATATTTTCTTTTGATTTCGATAAATCTGAACAAAGGTTGTTGAGGCAAAAACTCAAGATCTGCAGATATGACTGATTCATATTGTTGAGCATGGAGTGACATGTTGGTAAGCCTTGCTCACCACATTCCTCCCATAGGTAATTCTTATTAAGAATCCCCCTTGCCTTTTGATGATTCTCCTGAAGATTATGAATTGTGTTTCTGATATTTAAGATTTCCCATCTAGGGGAAATCCCATGGTGCTTCAAGAACATCCTTATTATTTTTCTGCTTCTATCAGTGGTAATTCTGAACATGCTGCATTGACAACTTCAATACAATCTTTTTTCCCCCTTCCCTCTTAGTTGTCTTATTCAAATAGTTCAATAATCCCATTGATTCTACTGTAAAAATGTCCTTTTTATTTATCCTAGTTTTCCATTTCCTTGCCACCACCAAAGATATCAGACCTCATGACCACCTCCATGGATTATTACAGTTAGATGTTAAAGTAGATAAAGTGCTGAAATTGGAATCAAGAAGACTTACTTCAAATGCTGCCTCAGGCAAATACGAGGCCCTGGGGCAAGGTAATTCCCTTCCCTCAGGTTCAGTTTCCTCATCTGTAAAATAGTTTTTATAATAGCACTTACCTCTCAACTGTCATGAGGGCCAAATGCAAGGACATTAATAAAGCACTTTGCAAACCTTGGAGTATATAAATAATAGTTTTAATTACTTCAATAGCTTCCTAATATGATTTCTAATCTTTCATCTTTCCCACCCAATCCATTTTTCATACCACTGCCAAAATCTTATCTTCCTTATGGATAAATATAATTACATTAATCCCCTTCTTAAAACCCTTTAATGACTCCCAATCACCCACCTAGTAAAACCTGAATTCCTTTCAGTGGCAACATGCCTCTCCAGCCTTGAGGGAATGGTCAATGACATCATAGAGATTTAGGACTAAGCTCAAGGTGAAACAGTATGAAAATTTCACTGTTAGCCTCCAGCTAAAATAAGAAGCAACAAACATGTCTGAATGCAATTATTTCAGGAAATTCTAGAAGAAGATTTCTCAGAAGGAAAGTTAGAAGAGTTTGGAAAATATTTTTTGCCCCATAAATGAGGAATCATGAGAGCTGTGCTTAATGTTGGAAGTTGGGAAATGGAGGAGTGTGTGTGTGTGTGTGAGTGTGTGTGTGTGTGTGTGTGTGTGCGCATGCATGCATGCATGCATGTGTGTGCACAATGAGTACCTGAATTAACAATAGTGAAATAGCTTAGTTTATATCTTGCACTAAAAAATACATATGATATATTCATGAATTAACCATAATGAATTGGATTCATTTATAAATAGATATTTGCCTATGGAGTAAAAATACCCATGCCAAAAATAATGTTGCATAAAGGGAAGAGAAAACATATCCACATAAAGATTAAAATGAGAGGCCAGAATAAAAGTGATTATGTTTCATCTGAATCTAAAAAAGTAGGAGCTGCAATTATGATTTCTGATGAAGGAGTAAGGATAACTAGCATTGAGAAACAAACTCAGAAATTCTTTTTCCATTTCTTTGCTGATTCCCCCATCTGCTAATGTCCTTCCTCCAAAATTACATTGTATTTATTATCTATGTAGTGTGTGTATATATATATATATATATATATACATGTGCCCACACATTTCTTCCCTGGTTGATTATAAACTTCTTCACAATAGTTTTGTTGTTGTTATTGTTAAATTTGTTTTTACTTTGAATCTGTAGCAAAAGGGAAATAAAAGAGGAATGGAATTGCTAAAGCAAAATATTGTAGTAACCATTATCAAAGGCCTCCAAATTATTGAGGATGTTCAATGAGGAAAAAAAATCAATAAGAATCATACAAATGTTTATTAGTTAAAATCTACAGTGATGGAGAGAATAGATGGCAAGAACATCAATGAGATCACAGATCCATTAAACTATTAAACCATTTGGTACAAGATATGTGGATATATCCAGCATGGATCAGTAATCTCATTGATTTGGATATGTGGATTGATGCATATCCATGCCTGTTCACATTAGGAAAATAAAAAGAAGCAAAGTAGACCACTGGAATAGATTTAATAAGCAAGCTTTAGAAGCAAGCCTATTAACAATAATGTTTTACAAATCCCAAATGCAATACTACTCTTAAGGAAACTCAATTTTCAACAAAAACTACTTAGAAAACTGAATAGAAATTTTGCATGAAGGTGGGTTTAGAGCATTGTCTTATACTACACACAATGAACTCCTAATGAATAAATAATATAAAAAAGAAAAGTTAGAATACCGGTGAAAATCAGAGGAGATTGGAAGTTTAGATCTGTTACAATTATGTGAGGAAGAAATTCTTAATAATCTATAATGTAGTAGAAATTTATGAATTATATGAGAAGTGACATGAAAGACTTTAATACCTTTAAGAGGTAGAGACAAATCAGGTATGAAAGTATTATTTTCTCTTTTAGTATTCATAATGATATTTCATTTTATTTCTTCTAAATTAATTTGTAACCGGGCTAGTAGGAGTTGAAAGAGGCACATCTGAGCCAACAGACCAAAAGCTGAATGAGTATGTTTGGGGTGGATTGGGGTCAGAGTTCAGGGGAAAGGGAGTTGATCAAGTTTTTTTTTTTTTTCCCAACATCTGAATGACTTCTAGCAACTAGGTTTATTAATACAATATCTTAAAAAGAGACTGTTCAACTCAAAGGTCATAGTAACTGACAAGATGGTGTAACCCATCTAGCTAGCTAGCTCATATATTGCCTTCTGAATTTAAGCTCCTTGAATAGATAATTAACAATGTGATAGTTGTCACTTTCTATTGAGAAGGGAGGCAGTACCTAATCAATGTCATTTGAAAACATTAAAAGTCTTCAAAAGCACTGAATTCAAAGAAAATTTTGGTACTATATTGTTAAAATTAAAAGCCTTTCAAAAAAGGTAAATAATGTTCTATACTTTTGCATGAACAATTATTTGCAATTTTTCTTTTGTGTTATTTGACAACTGATTTCAGAATTTGTTTCATTTTATTTCTATTGACTTTATTTGAAAATTATTGCAAGAGGTACCATTTGTGGATTGATCATATGTAAAAGATTGTGGAAAAAATCAACAATTAGAGGACAGATAATAGATTATTGGTCAATAAATTCAATCCCTCAGGTGGTTTCTCCTCTGTCCCCCTCTTCTATAGCCAATCCAAGATAAGGGCCAATCTAGTTTCTTGGTGTCAATAGTTGTGAAACTTGACCAATCAGAAATTTTTGGTGAAATAATTCTTAATTTTTTTTTTGTTCATTGTTGATGGACCAATAGATCTGGTTCAGGGCATCAGAATTTTATACTGTTATTTCATTCTCATGGACAAGCAAATAGACACAATCATTTAACAAAGGCTAGTCCTGATGATATAATAAAGGGCTAATTGTTAGAAAATAATCACATGTGAAAGTTTGGGAGCAAAGTGACTTGTAAAGGCCCAGTTATAAAAACTATTTTCAGAAATTCTGATGTCCACAATAGGAACAAAACATTCTTTGTTAATTTCTGTGTAATTCCTTTCTGCAAGTGACACTTTTCTTGGGTAGTAATTAATTGGTGATTCAGTGCCATCTGGCACTCTGTGACTAAGCATAACTCCAGTGACTGACTTCCATCCTAATGTTTTAGCATAAACACAAAAGTTAATAACTATTTGAGGTTAAAGAAAATGTCTCATTTTAACTTTTAGTAAATAAAATCATATAGAACACCCTTTTCCAAAAGATGATGAAATGACTGAATGATGGCTGCTTTTAATCTTTAATAAAATTAAATGCCATCAGGTAAGCACCTACTATGTGTCAAGGACTGTCTTAAGCACTGGGGAAGGAAAGATTGAAGGAAAATGCAAAAGGGGATGATAGAGGTGTGTTAGGGAAACAACAAAAATGAATTTGTCTAGACATTCAGTGATGAGGGAGAATAGAAGGGTCTGGCATTCTATGGTCCATGGGACCACGAAGAGTCAGACACAACTCAATGACTGAACAACAACAATAATATCTGATAATCAGTTCTTTGAAAATGATAGCTGGTTAAATAATTATTTTGTTGTTGTTATAATCAAGATAAAGTCTTATTTTTCTGTTGGGTTCGAACACTGAATTTATCATTGAGGAAAAAAAAACAGCACTGATTTTAGAGTCAAAAGGCCAGCATTCAAATTTTAGCTATAGTAATAAGGGAAAGTAACTTTACCTCTCTGTTTCCATGTATGTAAAATAAGGAATCTGTATTAACTAATTTATATGATCCCTTTAAGTTTGAATAGCGTGACTTCCCTATTCACAGACTGTGCATGGGGTATTTTAAATCTTCATTGGTAAACACAATGATACTTGATATCTTCTAGACACTGAGAACTACTAGCTTTAGTTACTTCACAGTTTCAACATTAGGTCAAACTAAATTAGTTTTGAAGACTTCTTAAATATTTGAGATATGTTTTTGTTTACTTATACTTTTGGCTAATATAATAACTTCTCAAAGGTTCTTGTTTATGGTATTGCTTCTTAAATTGTCTGTGTTTGCAATAGTTAAAGAGCAAGTATTGTGTAGAAAATGAATGTGGTATTATCCAATTGAATTCCATGATTTGAAAAGTTATGCAATGACCAACAGATACAAGTATCTCATTATTTAAGAATGAAATATAAATATTATTTTTCTTTCAATTAATGTGTTTCTTTCCACATGGCTAGCTAGGTAGGACATAAATACTTATTAAGTTGTTTTGACCTAAATACTTAATATGGGGCACTGTTTAATTTGTTGGTTTGTTTGTTTTACCTAGAGGTGCCATGAAAATATTGCTTAAGCACACTGTGAATTGAGAAAATTTGGGAATTTTTGCCTTAATTAATAGATGGGGAAATTTCCTGTAACTCCATTACTTCTCTATTATTATTATTATTATTATTATTATTATTATTATTATTAGTAGTAGTAGTAGTAGTAGTAGTAGTAGTAGTAGTAGAAGAAGAAGAACAAGAACAAGAACAAGAAGAAGAAGTCATAGTGGTAGTAGTGGCAGTATCAGTAGCAGTAGTAATGATACTACCGTTCAGGACAAATAGAGGTGTTTTTAGTGGAGAAATTATATTGTACCTACTCTTTGAAGAGCCAGGTCAATCAAGCATTCTCTCTCTATTCTCCCTGAAAAAGACCTTTGAAGTAGTAAATTTTGACATGTTATTTTTTTTTCTTTTAATCTCTATAGGTCAACTGTTCATTCTGCTTAATTTAGTCTAAAGATAGTTCCTCCTTGGACTCTGGAATCATGCTCTGTCTTATCTCCACTATCTCCTCTTTTGACAATATACTGCTAAAATGAAAAAAATGTTTTACTCCTAATTAGAAGGTAAAAAATATATAATTGGGAAAAATTGAGCATTATTTCTGAGTGGAGGAAAATTTGCTATCAAAAGAGTTCATAGTTTTCCTGAATATAAGCTATAAATGAAAATCTTTTCATTGGGGTCTACTAGGCAGAGTAAACAGGGCATTTATGCTTCAATGCCAAGGGCAATGCATCCCTTCTGTCACCTGAGTTTTTGGTCTCAGGCTTATTTTCATCTATCTTAAATTTATTTTCATTTAACCAATAAATTGTCAAGTCTCATTAATTCTACCTCAAATACATACCATCCTCTCTATTCTCATGTTTACCCTCCATAGTTCAGGCTCTCATCACCTCTTACCTAGACCATTGCTGTAGCCTTCAAATTATTTCTCCCAGCTTCAGATCTCCACATTGCAAATCCATCTTCTTCAAAGCTGCTAGTGATTTTCCTAAAGTAGTGATCAAACCATGTCCTTAATCACCAATGCCACTAAAACAAAGAGAAACAAATGTACTTGGTTTGTAATGGCAAGCAAAGAAGTACTTAGTGCCTTGTTTCAGCTATTTACGTATTTAGCACCTTGTTTGAATTCAAGTGTCTTTGAGCCTTGCCCTGATTATATCAAGTCTTTGTTAAGAAACAGAACCTGTGAACCCCACAATGGGAGTAACTTGCTGATGCAACAGGAAGGGGCTACACAGGGAAGAGCTAATGACCATATATAAGGAGAATCCCAAGCTAGGAAAGAGAAGAACTGAAAAAAGATCATTTGTAGTGCCAGAATTGAGAAGTGGAATTTTGTGGTGGCCAGCCACTCTGTCTGTTCTGTTTTTGTTTGTGATACTTTATACAGAAGACCTGGGACCTTACTGAAATGCCTGAAAGAGGATTTTCTTATTGTCTGTCTACAGAAGTTCTGTGGGAGGGTTTTGGAGTTCCTAGGACTATACTGACAATTTTTTGTTGAGTTCTCAGACCTTGTATGTGGGTCTGTGTTGATTTCACAGGCGTATAGTGTATTGTTGATGGTGCCACCAATGTGTGTGAATGTTATTGGGCTCTGTTAAGCTTTGTCTTCCCAGAAAAAGAAACTACAAAGGGCTTCAGGTGAACTTGACACTGTGAGCTTCAACATGAAACTGGACAAGGAACTGGATGAGGAGCTGAGAGCTGCCTACCTTCAAATCTAGTTGACATTTGGGTAGATTCAGGCAGGAGCCAGACCCATGGAAGAGGAACCTTGGAATTTGGGAGCCAGCCTCAAGTCAAGATGAAAATATCTCTCTTTGGGTACTTAATGATGACTGAGAAGATCATGGTTAACTGTGGCCTAGGGGTGGGAGAGCTTTGTGGTCTGTACCTTGCCCATTAAGGATGATTGAGTTAAGGACTTACTGAATGCTTGTACTTTGTGTCCATTAAGGAGGCTTGCTCCTTAAGGCTCCCCATCTGCCTTGGTTTCCTCACCTGTAAAATGAGCTGGAGAAGGAAATGTAACAATTACTGAAGACCTTTGCCAAGAAAACCCCAGATGGAGTCATGAAGAGTAAGACATGACTGCAAAATGATTGATTTCTTTCTCAGAATGTTTTTAAATTCTTGGAGGAAATGTTACATTTCAGTTAGTTATTACTAGAAATAAAAGTGTAATGTTTTTTCCTATAAAAGACCCTTTAAAATCCATTGATAGAGCTCAGGATCAACAACTCCAGTTCTATTACAAGACTCCTCTTAGAGACAGTACTACAATTAGATCTGGTATAACAAAGCTCCATCCCTTTGTCAAAGGTCCCTAAGTGTGCTGTCTTCCCACAACCAAAATAATGGTAATAATGGGCCAAAATTCCATACAATATTTCACTTTCATAGATTCTTCTTCATAAAAATTATTTTCAAAAAGGAATTTAAAAATCTCTTTTTATTGTCTGACCTTTGTGTTATGTTGCCCTCATTCTTCCCATTTTCCTTCTGGAAGAGCAAGATAAGTCTTAGCTTCATGCATTTCTTAACGATTTTCAATGGGTGATTCTTGAAACTAGTTGGCAGAGATTCTATCAGGTTTCTGTTTCTACTAGCCTTGTTCACTGTCTCCATTACATTGACTGGTCAAAGAAATATTATTATACCTGTTTTCCCCTCTTGAGAAATCTAGGGCTCAGCAAGTGAAATGACTCGCCTATTGTCACATGAATATACCATAAGCTAATTGCATCTTGTACTCATGGTCACTTAAAAACTGTTACTAAATCTTTTGGGGCATCCTACCATTAACCTTTAGAAAGTATTGCTAATATAATATAAGATCAGAATCACTTGATATCATTTGATGTCAGTTCTTGTAACAATTCCTGAACTTTCTTTTGGTGTATTTTTAATGTCCTTGTTTTTCCACCTGAACCCTCTTTGATGAATCTACCATATACATTCTGTAATAGACATGTAGAACATTGATTTAGCCCTCAACAACCTAAGCAGGGATGGTTATGTCTGAACTTATTTGCAGATATGGAGTATGCATAGTTTATGTTTTATTGAACTCACTTGCAAGAGCTCTTTGTCTCATGAAATAGTATTTATATTAAGAGTTGTTCCTTCAAATTGTGACATTCACAGTGCGATTTCCCAAATGAAGTCCAGTCTTATCCTTTTGTAGCTCTACTCAATCCTCAGACATAGTGATTGCATAACATATATTTTGGTAATTTTTTGGTGTGATTGATAAAAATACTTTTCCTCATATGG
Organism: Gymnobelideus leadbeateri; assembly: GCA_011680675.1. Taxonomy (NCBI): domain Eukaryota; kingdom Metazoa; phylum Chordata; class Mammalia; order Diprotodontia; family Petauridae; genus Gymnobelideus; species Gymnobelideus leadbeateri. The sequence continues at coordinate 754,537 of WOXC01006917.1, read as the reverse complement.
TTTTCTTAGAAGAGGCTTCAAAAAAGATCTGGGTTTTGAAGCAATTTTTATAATGTTATAGATGATCTGGAACATTTGAAGAACCTTTCTATAAATAGAGAATATATCTCTTATTTAGAATTTTTAAAGGTAACTTCTAAAGTACTAAAGGATACCTAGGATAAACATATATGTCATTGTTTTAGATCTGGGATTTTGTCATTAATCAGTGGATTATTATTGTTTTGTTTTCACAAAATGATGTCTGTTACGAGTGGTAACATATATGAGAAGACCCTATATTTGGAGTCGGAGGCTACTGATTAAAATTGCAACTTTGCTACTTACTACCTGTTTGAAACTGGGCAAGTCATGTGTCACAGAATAAAAATGGTATAACTCACTCACTTAAAATAAAAATCAAGATAAATAACAGAAAAAGACACGGACACTTTGAGTTCCCATTTCCCAGTAAATCAACCTTTTAGTCTTCATATGACTACAACTTCAAATCCACTCTCTTAGCACCCAACTACTTTTAATAATGGAGTATTTTATCCAGGGAAATAGATAAAATTCTTCGGATTATCTTTACCACCTTTACCATCTTAGACATGATAGGAGAAGAATCACTTTCTCTCCTGTGAAGGTATTCAAAACTTACTGCACTGGCACTGCAGCTGTTTTTTTTGTTATTAATGATCAAGAGTGATAGCACAGGAAGAGAAGAAAAACCTCTAACCTTTGAGAAAAATCTCTCTTCCTTTTCTTACTTCCACTGGTCATGGCCATTTCCTTCCTCTATCCTATCCTTTTCCCTAGTGTCAATTTCAAAACCTTCTGCCCACAACCATCAATTTGCTTCATGCCCTGCAATGAGAAACAGGATGTTCAAGAGCTTCCTCTCCAATGAATGAATCTCTTCCTGCCAAACTGTTGTAGGAATCTGGCAGTCCTCCAGAGAGACTCAGTATTATTTTACTTATGATTGTGATATACACATGGGAGATAACTTGTCTGAGAATAGGATTAAAGTCTTTAATTTGCTCAACAAAGTCAAATGTTTTCCTAAAATCAATGGACCATAAACACAGCAGGATCTTATATTCTCTTTGTTATTCAATCAGGTGTTAGACCATAAATTTATGGTCCAATGTATAAAACCATCTGTAAAAGCTTCCCCTATTCATTCTGTGTCTCGGTCTCTCTCTGTCTCTGTCTCTCTCTTTCTCTCTTTCCCAATCAGTCTCTGTCTCTCTCAATCAATCAATCCATAAACATTTAACATGCCTTTACTAGGTGCCATACAAGATACTGGAGATACAAATAGTCCCTGTCCCCAAGAAACTTACAAACTAATAGGGGAGGAAATATACAAACGCATAGGTACAAAGTAAGCTACATACAGGATAAGTAGAAAATAATTACTAGAGGTAAGGCACTAGAATTAAGAAGATTTGAAAAAGGTCTTCTATAGAAGATACAATTTTACTTGGATCTTAAAGGAAGCCAGGGAGGTCAGTAGTTGGAGCAGAGGAGAGAATTACAGGCCTGGGGAACAGAGAGTAAATGGAGTCAAGAGATGGAGTGTCTTTTTTATGGAAGAGCCAAGCCAATGTAACTGGACTGAAGAGGGCATATTGGAGTGTAAGGTATAAGAAGAGTGGAAAGGGGACATTGCAGCCAATATAGTCTATTAGGGCAAGTCACCCAGCTGAGTTCTCCCAACAATACACTCCAAACAACTTTAAAATAATGCCACACATCAAATTTTAGAGCCAACAAAAGGTCAGGACATTTTTCTGACCTAAGAAAACTTAAAAGATTGGCAGGAGAAGTCTGTGACACTGAGGTGGGGAACCTCCCCCCAACAAGCACACACACACACACACACACACACACACACACACACACACACACCACAGAGCAGCAGCAGCAGCAGCAACAGTGGCCACAGCAGGGACAGATTAAGGGATACAGTTGTTAGAAGCAAAATAAACTTTTGAGGAGGAATGAGAGACAGAGAATGATAGAGAGCTTACAGAGAGAGAGAGAGAGAGAGAGAGAGAGAGAGAGAGAGAGAGAGAGAGAGAGAGAGAGAGAAGAAATTGCGTGGAAACAATTCCAAAGGACTCATGATTTAAAAAAACAAAAACAAAATACTATCTATCTCCAGAGAGAAAGCTGATGCCCTCTGAGTAAAATTGAAGTATATTTTTTCTCACTTAATTTTTCTTGTTTATTTTTATATATGACTAATATAGAAATATGGCTTATGTGATTTCACATGTATAACTTTTATTACATTGCTTGCCTTCTCAGTAGGTGGGACATGTTGGGAGGAAAAGTGAGAAATTGGAACTCAAAATTTAAAGAGAAAAGTATGTTAAAAATAAACAAATTAGTTTAAATATTTAACGATTAATTATTAAATTTATTTTCTTAAAAAAATAAAAAGTAGAAAAATACTTTCTAAATAAGTTATATGAGGAGAAAAAAAAGAATGATGGAAAGATAGGAAAGGACAAGGTTAAGATTGACTTTGAGTGACAAATAGAACATTTTGTATTTTGCTCCTAGAGGCAATAGGAAACCATTGGAGATTGTTTTGATTGGTTATCGTTCTTAGTTCTTTAAGAGGACCAAAATGACATCTCTATGCTAGAATCAAGTTTTAATGTGTTCGACTGTGCCTGTTCAGACCAATATAAACTCAGAATGATCTTTCACAGGTCGGGCCCAAATAGCCCATGTGAATATTAGGGATGGATTCTCTAAATTTGCTCATCTAGCATTTCTTTTGATCTATTTCAATTCTGCTTTGCTCATAGAACACAGCACCTTCTCTGATGTGGGTATACCCTTTTGAGCAGTTCTGTGCTACTGTCTCCTATGTCACATAAATCATTCCCAAACTTCTTAGGAAAGACCTTGATAATGTATTCAGTCACTTTTTCTGACCACTATGTGAATATTTGCCTGCATGAGTTCTCCATAAAATAGGGGTTTTTTTGGCAAGTATATGTTTTGCATCCAAACAATGTGACCAGTCCATCTGAATTGTGCTCTCTGAAGCAGAGTTTAATTTAGTTTAGTTCAAGTAAGGACCTCAGTGTCTGGTACCTTAATCTGTCAGATGATCTTCAGAATCTCCCTAAGACAATTCAAATGAATTCAGTTTCCTAGCATGGCACTGGTAGACTGTCCAGGTTTCACAGCCTACAACAATGAGGTCAGCACAACGACTCTGTAGACCTTCAGTTTGGTAGTCAGTCTAACACCTCTTCTCCCCATACTTTTCTTTGGACCCTCCAAAACACTGAGTTAGCTCTGGCAATGGGTGCATCAAGCTTATTATCAATGTGTACATGCCTGGAAAGTACAATACCAAGGTAAGCAAATGTATCCACAGCATTCAAAACTTCTCCATTTGCTGTAATCATGGATGGATGGTGTTGTGGTGGCTGATGGAGCACCTATGTTTTCTTGGTGTCAATTATTGGGAGATTACTGAATAGAGGGATGACATAATCATGCCTGTTCTTTAGGAAAATCACTTTGGTAGCTGAATAGTGGATGAATTAGAATACGGAGAGACTGGAGGCAGGCATGACCTACATCAGGCTATTGTAATAATCAAGGCATGAGATGACAAGGACCTGCACTAGAGAAGTCTCAGTGTCAGATGAGACAAAGGTTAATATTCCAGAAATGCTTCTTTGGCATTTGTTGTTGTTATTCAGTTGACATTCAGTTGTTTCCGATTGCTCATGATCCCATGTACCATACTCTATCTGGAACTTTTTTTGGCAAAGATACTTGAGTGGTTTGCCATTTCCTTCTTCAGTGGATTAAGTTAAGTGACCAGACCAGAGTCACATAAATCATGAGTGTCTGAGACCATACTTAGTGAGTGTCTGAGGCTGGATTTGAATTCAGGTTGTTTTGATTCCATGCCCAGTGCTCTGTTGAGCCACCCATCTGCCCATTGAGAAATGCTACAAAGGTGGAATTGAATAGCATGGATATAGGAAATGAGAGATATTGAAGAATCCAGAATGACTCCTAGTTTTCAAGTCTGAGGGACTGGTAGGATGGTGTTACTCTCTACAGTAATGAGGAAAGATAGAAGTTGAAAGTATTTAGGGGGAAAGTTTATAAGTTCTGTTTTGTGCATATTGACTTTAATATAATTATTAGCCATTCAATTCAAGATGTCTGAAAGATAGCCATAGATATGAAATTAGAAATCAGCAAAAACTTTGGGGCAAGAAAGGCAGATTTAAGAATTTTCTGCATGCTGGAAAATAATATATACAGGCACTGGTGTAGAGTGATCCATCTTGCTCTACTGGAACGTCTGAGGTGGGAAGGGGGAGTATATAGGAAAGAGCAGATTAGGGAAAAGGGTATACAGTGGGATCACTGTTTTGGGGAGGTGGGTAGGGGAAAGATGGGGAGGAAATTTGTAACTCAAAATATTGTGGAAATGAATGATATAAACTAAAAATAAACAAAATTTAATTTAAAAAAGAATTGTCTGCACTGAGGTGACAAGTCCATTAGAGCTGATTAGATTATCAAATATAGGAATATAGATAGAGAAAAGAAGAGAAACTAAGAGAGAATGATAAGAGGGTGTGATCTGGGGAAAATCCAGTAAAGGAGACAGAAGAGGTGGTTAAATAGGTGGAAGAACAGGAGAGAGTAGTGTCCTGAAAACCTAGAAAGAAGAGAATATCAAAGAGGAGAGTCATCAGTACTACCAAAGGCTACAGAGAGGTCAAGGAGAATGAAGATGGAGAAAGGACCATTGGATTTGTCAACTAAGAGGTCATTAGTAACTCTAGAGAGAGGAGTTACAGTAGAATGATAATGCCAATAGCCAGATTATTAGAGGTTAAGAAGAATGTGAGAGGAGAGATAGTGGAAGTGACAATAGCTTTTTTGAGGAATTTGGCTACAAGAAGCAGAAGAGAAATAGGATCACAGCAGCAATGGAAGGATCAAGGGAAGGCTGCAGAGGGTGGAAAATAATTTCAGTTTTGAACATGCTGAATTTAAGATGGCCATTCAAGATGTCTAATAGGCCTTTGGGGACATAAAGAGAGATGCTAAGTCTAGTTAAGTAGAATTAGGAGTCATCAGCACAGAGGTAATGACTGAATACCTGACAGTTGGTGAGATCACCAAGTGAAATAGGACAGAGCAAGAAGAGGGCCCATAACAGGCCCTCAGTGGGGGGGGTGCGGGGGGCGGGAAGGCAGCCATGGTGACCTATGTTTTTGCCACAGGCTTTCCCTGCATGTCTAATTCACTACTATTGTACTTTACATTTGATACCATTTTATCTAGTGACTTTAAGGATTTGTCCAAGGGAAGAATGTGTGCCTGGTTTGGTGCAATGTTTTGTTACTGTTGCTATCCCCTCTCAGTGAATCCATTATCTCAAAACTAGAGGAATTTAGCTCATTCAAATGGCAATGGCGAGTATACCATGGGAGGTCACTATATGATGGCATTTAAAACTCCAGCCCCTTAGGATTACCTCCAAAATTCTGAAAGGAGTAGTAATCACTTTAAGAGAACTTTGTCTTTGAGTACAGAATGCAGGACTCCCTCTAGAAAGGAGTATCATATATGTGTAATAACCAATTAAGAAAATTGTTGTTCAGTCATTTCAGTCCTATCCAATTCTTTCACAACCCCACTTAGGGTTTTCTTGTTAAAAATACTGGAATGCTTTGCCACTGCTTTCTCTATTTCATTTTACAGATGAGGAAATTGAGGTAAACAGGGTTAAGTGATTTGCCCAGGGTCACATAGCTAGTAAGTATCAGAGGTAAAAATTGAACTCAATTTGCAGAGAAGAAGCTGACATTTCACTGGTTGAAGAAATGTATTCATCTAGTAGTTGTCTCATCTGATAGTTAGTTTTCTATAACAATGATTAAATTCTCAAACCCAATGAAAATAACTAACATTCCTTGAGGGCAGATGCTCTTTCATATTTTTTCCCCAGAGTTTGTCACAGTGCTTAATACATAGTAAGTGAATAAATGCCTTTTGTCATTTGTACAAAAAGGGATACCCTATATATATAATAAAACATCTATGCCAGTATTTTTAGTAGTAACCTATATGCTTTATCTTGCTATTAAAATGAATATGTCATTTAAAGACCTCCTTAGAAGTTCTTTACACTTGAAAGTCTTGAACTTTTAATGGAAGAGCTAGAGTACAGTGGGAACAATATTGGACCAAACAAAGGAAGACTTTATTCTATTCTTGGCTTTGCAACCAAATAGGTATGTCACTTTGAGCAAATTGCTTTCTTTTTCTGGAATATTATTTTGCCATAAGAAATTATGAAATGGACAGTTTCAAAGGAAACTGAGAAGACCTTTGTGAATTGATGGCTATCTAAGTGATAGTTCATCTAGGCATCTAGGGAACACAGTGGATAGATAGAGAACTGGAACTAAAATCAGGAATATCTATGTTTAGATTTTGACCTCATACACTTACTAGCTGTGTAACCTTGAACATGTTATTGAACCATGTCTAAGTTTTGTCACATATATTCCACTGTGAATATATAGCCCTAATACGTCAATGATAGAAAAGGTCCCACATACGCTAAAACATCTATAGCAATTTTGGTTTTAATATCAAAGAACTAGAAAAAATTACATGACTTTTGATTGGAGAATGGTTAAACAAATTGTGGTACATGAATGTAATGGAATATTGCTGTGACCTAAGAAATGACAAGCATGATGAATTCATAGAAATATCAAAAATATGAAATGATGCGAAGTAAAAAAAATGATTACAACAATGCAAATGGAAAGATCTAGCACTACAAAAACTCAACACTAAATATTGAAGTTTTATATGTTTATATATGCATATATATATACACATACAGGTATGTATATATATGTCTACATGCATATATAAGTATATATAGCTTAGCTCAAAGAGAAGAAATTAAAAATATCTTAAATATTATTATTTATTAATGTTAATGTTTATTAATGTTAATTAATAATTAATATCAATGATATCAATATTAATAAAATAATATTTAAAATACATTATCCCATATCTCAGTCCAATAGTGAATGAATGTCATATTTTCATAATATATTGATAGGCTCTAATTTTTTAAAAAATATATCTTTTCAATTTTTTTTTAAAGTCCTTATTATAAAAAGATGGCTCTCTGGGAGGAGGAAAGAGGAGGAATATAGGAGGAAATCTAGGTAAGTGGTGTCAAACTCAAATAGAAATAGGCCACCACTAAGCCATACATAACGATCCTGTTGGTCTTAGATTGACTTGGAAAATAGCATATCAGCACTATCTGTGTTCTATTATATTTTTATTTATTTTGTTAAATATTTCCCAATCAAAGGCCAGTGTCATGTGTTTGACACTACTGACCAATGTGACAGAAAAACAAAGGATATTAATAAACATCTATTTTCAAAACACCATAAATTCCTTGAGGGCAGATGCTCTTTCATATTTTTTCCCCAGAGTTTGTCACAGTGCTTAATACATAGTAAGTGAATAAATGCCTTTTGTCATTTGTACAAAAAGGGATACCCTATATATATAATAAAACATCTATGCCAGTATTTTTAGTAGTAACCTATATGCTTTATCTTGCTATTAAAATGAATATGTCATTTAAAGACCTCCTTAGAAGTTCTTTACACTTGAAAGTCTTGAACTTTTAATGGAAGAGCTAGAGTACAGTGGGAACAATATTGGACCAAACAAAGGAAGACTTTATTCTATTCTTGGCTTTGCAACCAAATAGGTATGTCACTTTGAGCAAATTGCTTTCTTTTTCTGGAATATTATTTTGCCATAAGAAATTATGAAATGGACAGTTTCAAAGGAAACTGAGAAGACCTTTATGAATTGATGGCTATCTAAGTGATAGTTCATCTAGGCATCTAGGGAACACAGTGGATAGATAGAGAACTGGAACTAAAATCAGGAATATCTATGTTTAGATTTTGACCTCATACACTTACTAGCTGTGTAACCTTGAACATGTTATTGAACCATGTCTAAGTTTTCTCAACTATAAAACAGGGATAATAATAGTACCTATATCATAGCATCTTCTCTGTAATATTGTTGCAAGGATCAAATGAAATATTTGTAAAATTCTCTAGGAAAGTACCTGGCTCATAGTAAATAATTAATAAATGCTTATTCTCTTTTCCCATTTATAAAGGAGGAGGTTGAACAAAATTATAATTTAGCTCTAATTTTACGTTTATAAGAAAATTTCCCTGGCCTAGAATCTTAAGGGCATAATAATAACAAAATTTTCTCTCCCTTCTTCCATCTTCATGCCTACCCATTGGGAAGATAAGTAATATGATACACATTATACATATAAAGTCATGTAAAACACATTTCCAAATTACTATTGTTGCAAAAAACGGCAAAAAAGTAAAATAATATGCTTCAAATCTTACTCATCAGTTCACTTTCTGAAGATAGATAATATTTTTGATCATGATCTTTTGGAATTATAGAATAATGGATTTATGGATTATTGTATTAATCAGTATAGCTAAATCTTTCACATTTGATCATTCTAATATTGAAGTTATTGTGTACAATGTTCTCTTGGTTTCACTTTGCATCAGTTCATATGGCTTCCAAGGTTTTTCTGAAACTGTCCTGCTCATGATTTCTTATAGCACAATAGTTTTCCATGAGAATCATAACTTGCTTAGCCATTGCTTAACTGTTGTTCTTTCTTTCAATTTCTGATTCTTTCCCACCACAAAAAATTGCTATAAATATTTTTGTACCTGGAGGTTATTTTGCTTTTTCCTTATTTCTTTGAGACACAAAACTAGTACTGGTGTATATATATATATATATATATATATATATATATATATATATATATATATATATATATATATATATATATATATATATATATATATATATATATATACACACATACATACATACATATACACATATATACATACATACATACATATACATATACATATATATACACATACATACATATATATACATATATCTGTATATCTGGTGTATATATACGTATTCATTTTAAAAGCAAGATAAAGCATATAAGTTACTACTAAAAATACTGGCATAGATGTTTTATTATATATAGGGTATCCCTTTTTGTAAAAATGAATATGTGCGAGGTGGGGCAAAGCCAAGATGGGGGAGTAGAAACAGCGCATCCAAGCCACTCTCCCCCCAGATTACCTCCAAACTATGTAAAAGGGGACTCTGAACAACTTCTGGAGCCCTAGCACCCACAGAATGACACAGAGAAGCTAACCTCCTGCTGAGGACAGCCCAGCAGCCCTGTAGGAAGGAACAGCGCAGAGCTAGTGGGGAGCCGAGCACAGATCCGCCTGAGTCACGGTTTTAGCCCCAGGGAAGCAAGGCCAACAGCCAGCTTGAGGGACCACAGAACACCAGCAGCTGTGGCAATTCCAGAATTATCAACATAGACATGCCTAGGACAAAGTGAGAAGTTAGTGCCCTATGGACTTTGGGACCAGTATTTGGGGAACGTGTTGGCTTCCTCCCCTGGGGGCTAGAAGCCACTATGGAGAAACGCCATTTTTTAGTTTTCACAGGCAGCTCCAGCTCCTGGCCTGCGAACTGTAGGGAGATCCAGAGATCAGTCTTGGGGAGGTAATCGCTCTTGCTTTATCCTCCCTGGATCTGGATTGTGATCTGGGGTGGAGGTCGTGGGTGGGTTTCCAGCTTGCCAGAAACAGAAGCTGTTCCCCCCCACAGACACGTTCGGGACAAAAGTTCCCATCTGGCACCAGAGCCATACTGTGGCAACAAGCCCAAACTTCAAGTAATTCAGTGGCAACATGCCAAGGCAAAGGAAACAAATTAAACAGAAAAAAGGAACCTTAGACTCCTACTTTGGGGGCAAAGAGGATTGAAGCATAGAGTGGGAGGAGGACTGTGAGGTCAGACGTCCTGCTCCAAAAGCCCCAGGGGAAAACATGGGTGGGTTGCAGGCCATAGAGGACCTTAAGAAAGACTTTAAAATTCAAATAAGAGAAGTGGAGGAAAAATTGGGAAGAGAAATGAGATGGATGCAGGAAAAGTATGAAATGAGGGTCAACAACCTGACTGAGGAAAACAACACCTTTGCCATTTGAATAACTCAAATGGCAAAGGAGGCCCAAAAGGGCAATAAGGAGAAGAATGCCTTAAAAAGTCGAATTTGCTAGATGGAAAAAGAATCTCAAAAGTTCACTGGGGAGATTTATTCCTTCAGAGTTAGACTGGAGCAAATGGAAGCTAATGACTTTATGAGAAATCAAGATGCTGTTAAGCAGATCCAAACAAATGAAAGATTACAAGGCAATGTGAAATATCTCATGGGAAAAACCACTGACCTGGAAAATAGATCCAGGAGAGACAATTTAAAAATTATTGGACTACCTGAAAGCCATGATCAAAGAGACAACCTGGAAATCACCTTTCAAGAAATTGTCAAGGAAAATTGCCCTGATGTTTTAGATCCAGAGGGCAAAATAGAGGTTGAAAGAATCCACAGATCACCTCCTGAAAAAGATTCCAAAAAGAAAACTGCTAGGAATATTATAGCCAGGTTCCAGAATCCCCAGATCAAGGAGAAAATACTACAAGCAGCCAGGAAGAAACAATTTCAATATTGTGGAAACACAATCAGAATAGCATAGAACCTGGCAGCTTCTAAACTGAGGGATCAAAGGGCATGGAATACGATATTCCAGAGGGCAAAAGAGATGGAATGAACTCAAGGGTCACCTACCCAGCAAAACTGAGTATTTTGTTTCAGGGGAAAATATGGTCATTCAGTGGAATAGAGGACTTTCAAGCATTCTTGAGGAAAAAAGCAGAGTTGAATAGAAAATTTGACATCCAGTCACAAGAAGCAAGAGATGCCTGAGAAGGTAATCAGGGAAAAGACATCAAAAGGAACTTATCAAAGTTGAACTATTTACATTCCTATATGGAAAAACAATAATTGTGACTGAGGAAAATTTTCTCACTATGAAAATAATGGAAGAAGGGTGTATGGTCATATGACTACATATGTGAATGTGTGTATATATGGTTACATTTATATATGGATAGAGGGCATAGGTTGAATTTGTTGGGAAGGGAGGATACTCAAGGGGTGAAATTATGAGGTTAGAGAGGAAAGTGGCAAGAGGAGATTGGGAGAGACAGGGTAAAGTAAACTATCTCATGCAGAAGAAGCAAGGAGTAGTGGTTGCAAGGGAGGGGGAGAATAGGAAGGCAAAAAGGCTAAACCACATTCTCATTGAATTTGGTTCAGGCAGAGAATGACTTACATACTAAATGGGATATCTCAACCTGCAGCAGAATAGGGGGAAGGGGGATGAGAGGAGGGATGATGGATGGGATGGCATCCTTTGGGGGAGGGGAGGTTGGAAGTACCCTTTATAGAAGAGGGACAGGATCAAGTGTTGAATGGACCAGGTGGGGGTTGGGATGAGTGGGAGGGAATTATAAGCAGCCTTGTACAATATATCTACTATGATAATGTCTTGCATAGCTAGACATGTTCAACATATACTGAAATACTTATCTTCCCAGAGGGAATGGGTGACAAGGGAGGACCGAAATGGATCTGAATTTTGAGGTCTTAAGATTAAATGTTTCAAATATATATGTAAATACTATTATTAATACTCTTTTGCTTGTAATTGGGAAATAATATGTGCAGGCATTGGGACCCAAAGATTCAGCTTCCTCTAATGGAAAATTCGAAGGGGGTACGGGAGAAGATATGGGAGAGAGCAGATGGGAGGAAGCGATATTTTGTGGGACTGCTATTCTGGGAGGGTGGGTAGGGGAAAAACAGGGGGGAAAATAATTGTAGCTCAAAATCTGGTGGAAATAAATGATGTAAAACAGAAAAAAAAGTGTACGTGCGAGTTTATGGCCTTTGGGGAGTGTTCCAAGATGTTCTCCTTAATTTGCACAGGTGTAAATACTTTTCCACATCCCCTCCATCATTTGTCATTTTATTTTTCTATTATGTTAAATCAAACTGATAAGTGTGAGGTAGTATATTCTGAGTTCTTTTAATTTATATTTCTCTAAGTATGAATTATTTAGAGCATTTGTATATCACTTTTGATAGTTTTGATTCTTTTTTTTTAAACTGTCTGCTCAGATATTTTGATCATTTATCAATTGAGGAATGGCTCTTATTTTTATAAATTTGTCTCATTTCTCTACATTTGTAGGAAATCTGAAATCTTTATTAATGAAATAGTGTAAAAATCTTTATTAATGAAATAGTGTAAAATTTTCCCACTTTTCTCCTTCTCTTTTTCTTTTAATTTTGACTGCATTAGTTTTTTAAAAATCTTTTAAATTAGTTTTTAAATTAAATCTTAAAATTAGTTTTTTTTAAATCTTCTTTAACTTCATGTAATAAAATTATTATTTTATCTTGTGATTTTCTTTCTCGTTTGATCATAAAATTTTCTATTTTCTATAGATTCTGAGAAGTATTTTTCCGCATGCTTCTCTAATTTTCTTATGACATAACCCTTTATGTCTAAATCATGTACCCATTTTGATCTCATCTTGTTATATGGTGTGAGATGTGGTTCTGTGCCTAGTTTTTGTCAGACTTCTTTCTAGTATTCTTTGCAATTTTTGTTAAGTAGTGGGTTCTTGCCACTATCTCTCAGGTTTATCAAATGATGGATTATTATAATAATTTTCTCCTGTATATTGTATACCTAATTTATTACACTGATCAACTAGTCTATTTCTTTATCAATAATGAATATTTTATGATTATTGATTTGTAATATGTTTTGAAATTTGGTATTGCTAGGCTACCTCACTTCACATTTTGTTTCATTGATTCCCTTAAGATGGTCCACCTATTGTTTGTTGTAGAGGATTTTGTTCCTAATTCTCTAAATAGTTGTTGGATAGTTTGATTGGAATGGTACTGAATGAATAAGTTAATTTAGATAAAATTGTCATCTTTATTATGTTCCCTCATTCTCCCCATGAGTAATTAACAATTTCTCCAATTTTTAAATTAATTATTTATATATAAAAAGTGATTTTCAATTGTGTTCATATAGTTTCTGGGTATACCTTGGCAGGTAGATTTCCAAATATTTGATACTGTCTTTTGGTTATTTTAGATGAAATTTATCTTTTAATCTCTTGCTGCTGGTAATATTTAGAAATGTTGATGATTCACATAAGTTTATTTTATTTTCTGTAGCTTTTCTAAAGTTATTGTTTCTAATTTTTCACTTGATTTACTAGAGTTTTCTAAGTATACTATTGTAGCATCCACAGAGTGATACTTTTATTTCCTCATATCCTATTCTCATTCCTTCAGTTTCTTTTCCTTGTCTTATTATTATAGTAGTATTTCTAGTATAGTACTGAATAATGGTGATGATAATGAACTTTCTCTAGTGGGGGACTCTTGAAGTCCCATTCCTGCCACCCATTTAGATAGCGGATTCAGTGGTAACTCACCGAAGGTCTTCCTCAAATTAAATAGCTGTATTTAATTTGTATTTCTATGGACTATCTTGCTCCTTAATGTTTTCAGGAATTTTAATCTTGACTCCCTACAGAGACTGTAAATTCCTAGGAGACCAGGCAGTCAAGATTATCTTCCAGCACTAACATTATACATTCTGTGAAATTTCCCTTACCTCTTTTCTTTTGGTTTCAGTGATGATACTTTGTTAATTGATTAATTGAATTTTGGGAAACTTGAAAAGAAAAGTAAAATAAAAGAACTTCTGCAGTGCCACTATTTGGTTTCTATTTCTTTTCTAGTTTAAATAAATATTTTAGAAAGTTAATTTTAAAACTTTTTAGATTTTAATAAGACTATGTTTTTCAGCTAGGTGGCATAGCAGATAGAACTTTGGACTAGAAGCCTGGAATATCTAAGTTCAAATCTGGCCTCAGACACTAGCTTTGTGATTCCGGATAATTTCACCTGTCTCAGCCTGAGTTTTCTCATCTGCAAAATGGAGATAATAATATCCTCCCTCCCCCAGCAGTGCTGTGAGGAAATAAAATAATAATATTTATAATTTGTTGCTCCAGTCATTTTTCAGTTGTGTCCAACTCTTCATGACTCTCTTTGGGATTTTCTTGGCAAAGATATTAGAGCAGTTTGCCAGTTCCTTATCCAGCTCATTTTATGGATGAGGAAACTGAGGCAAACGGGGTTAAGTGACTTCTTTTTCCTTTTGTTCTTATTTTTCTTCAGTTTTGCCTTGTCTTTTCTTTACTTATTTATTTTCTTTCTGATTTCATCAGCTCCCATTGATTCAATGATCATTTTATGGTAGATATCTCTCCAATCTGCATATCAATTATTATTCAACCATCAATGAGTATTTTTTAAATGCCTCCTACAGGCAGTAAAGTAGATGTTTCAGATAAAAGGACAGAAATGAAACTGTCCGTGTCCTAAAGTACCTTATAATTTATAGTCTTAATAAAACTGCCTAGCCATAGAGAGGTTAAGGAATTTACCTAAAGTCATACATTTGTATATATCAGAGTCAGGACTTAAATTTGATTCGAAGCAGGATGTTTATCTGTTATACTAAGCTGCCTCTCATAATGAGTTGACTAGGATCATTATGTAGCTTTAAACACACACACACACACACACACACGTGCATGCACATGCGTATGTGTGTATGTATAAAATTCCAGGTAAGTAATATTGTTATATTTGAATAAATAATATTGTCAAACATAATTTTTAAAGTGGCCTTGAATACCAAGACAGTTCTTAATTTGTATAAAAAAGTGGGGTTTATTATTGGGAATTCTTCAAAAATTCTTCAAAAATAATGATACTGTTTACCTCTCAAAGTTATTTTTAACCTTAAGACATTATGTAAATATTAGCTATTATAGTTAACATTGATGAAAGCACAGTTCATAAAAAAACATAATACCAGTCATAATAAATTATATTTGTATACCAATGTGCTAGATAATAATACTATAATGATAATATATTATATGACCCAACACCAGTGAATGGTAGATTTCAGTGTATTATAATATATATTGTTTAAATCTTGTTTCCTCCAATTAGGTTGCTAAGATGAGATTTTTTTCCCCTTGTTTTGTATGATATCCCTTCTCTATGTTGAAAACATAGTAGCTTCTAAAATAATATTTACTGAACAGAATTGGTTGGTTTTACTTTTTCTAGATTTGACTGAAGTACATGAATTTCAGTATGAAATTCAATTTGAATCTGATCTCATGAAATCTAACTTGGAATCTTGTGTTGCATTATATCTGACCAGTAAAGAAAGAAATATAGAAAACGGAGTTATAGCACTAGTCTTCAATGTGGTTTTTGCACCAAAGAAACCAATGAGGTAAGTCTATTCTCCTCTTTCCTTTAAAGAATAAAAGTGATCCATATTTCAAAAACCTATGACCTTTTCTTGTTCTTGTGAGCTAACCCTATTGGAATAGAATAAATTGTTTTATGTACTTAAAATGAGTTTAAGCACAACTCCCCTTCAATGAGCTTTATGTAGCATCATGTAGAAATAGTAAGATTTATGGGTTGTTTTTTTTTTTTGTTTTGTTTTGTTTTGTTTGCTTTTTTTGGAGGACAATTGGGGTTAAATGACTTACCCAAGGTCACACAGCTAGTTTTTTGTATGTTGTGTCTGAGGCCAGATTTGAACTCAGGTCCCCCTGACTCCAGGGCCAGTGCTCTATTCACTGTGCCACCTAGCCACCCCAATGGGGTATTTCTAACTAATTTATGTAGCACCCCTCAGCCTATTGTTAGACTTTTGCTGTATTTATCTAATCTTATCTTGTTCTCTAAATTAATAAAGGAGTACATTTGTATATTTTCTCATTAATTAAAATTTTTAACAAATCTCTCAATGAACTAAGTTTAGATATCTTACAATCCAATATGATTTATTTAATAAACAGGAGAAACTTCATTTCCCAATAGTTTTTATTTAACTCTGTATAAATTAATCTTCTAGACTAATATAACCAATCCCCTTAATCTCTTAGAACCAAAGAAATATTGAAGTCACTGTATATCGACTTTATTCACATTGAAATCAGTAATAAGAGAACTAGATAATTATTTACAGTATTTAGATATGAGAACCAGTTGTAACCAGTCATTCAAAATTCTCCCAATCACAGCATCTGATTTCATGTCTAAGAACACAGTTCCACACCATTTAGTTCAACAAAATCCCTTTACAGGAATTCTCAGTCCTTTTCACAAGGCAAATGTTAAAATAGTTAAATATAGTTAAAATAGTTCCATCTAAAAAAGAGACCTTTCGCAGCAGTCATCAAAAGTGCTTGGTACTGCCAGAGGTGTAGTATAGTGGTTCAATGCAATAGATTAGGCACAGGAGACCCAGCAGTTAATGAATATAGTAATCTATTGTTTGATAAACCCAGATTCCAGTTTTTGGGATAATCTATTGTTTGATAAACCAAGATTCCAGTTTTTGGGATAAGAATGCACTATTTGACAAAAACTGCTGGGAAAACTGGAATATAGTATGGCAGAAACTGGGCATAGACCATTATCTAACACCATATACCAAAATCAAGTCTAAATTGGTGCATGATCTAGGTCTAAAGGATGATATTGTAAGCAATTTGGGAACACAAGGAATAGTTTACCTGACAGATTTGTGGAGAGGGGAAGACTTTAGGACCAAACAAGAATTAGAGAGCATTATAAAATGCAAAATGGATAATTTTGATTACATTAAATTGAAAAGCTTCTGTACAAACAAAGCCAATGTAACCAAGATCAAGAGGGAGGTGGGAAATTGGCAAAGAATTTTTACAACTTGTGTCTCTGATAAAGGACTCATTTCTAAAATTTATAGAGAATTGAGCCAAAGCTATATGAATACAAGTCATTCCCCAATTGATAAATGGTCAAAGGATATGAACAGGCAGTTTTCAGAGAAAGAAATTAAAGATATCTATAAACATATGAAGATATACTCTAAATCACTATTGATTAGAATGCAAATCAAAACAACTCTGAGATACCACATCTCTCCAGTCAGATTGGCTAAGATGAGAAAACAAGAAAGTGACAAATGCTGCAAAGGATGTGGACAAATTAGAACACTAATACATTGCTGGTGGAGTTGTGAACTCATCCAACCATTCTGGAGAGCAATCTGGAATTATGTCCAAAGGATTATAAATAATTTCATACCCTTTGACTCAACAATACCACTTCTAGGGTTATATCCCAAAGAGATCACAGAAGTGGGAAAAAGACCCATATGTACAAAAATATTTATAGCAGCCCTTTTTTGTGTTTGCAAAGAATTGGAAACTAAAGGGGTGCCCATCAATTGGGGAATGGCTAAACAAGTTGTGGTATATGAATGTAATGGAATATTATTGTGCTATAAGAAACGAGGAGGTGACGGATTTCATAATTTCCTGGAGAGACTTATACAAACAGATGCTGACTGAGAAGAGTAGAATCAGAAGAAATGTGTATACAATCACAGACATACCATATCTGTGATGACCAGTTATGACAGACTGGCTTCTTTTCAGGAATGCATTGATATAAGTCAATCCTGAAAGACTCAAGAAAGAGAGAAATGTGCCATCCAGAGATATAACTAGAAAGAACTGAGCCTGAATCCTGATGGAAGTAAACTAAATGATCTTTTTCTTTTCATTTTTTGTTTTTTTTTTCTTCTTTACCATCTTTCATCCCACCTAGTACAATGGCATTTGTAATTGGAATAATTTCTAATATGAATGTATTTGCAGATCCTATACTGGACTATATGCTGTCGTGGGGGGAGAGGGGAGGGAATAAAGGAAATTTGAAAATCAAGGAACTATGGAATCGAATCTTGTTAACTGAAACAAAACTAATTAATTAATTTTAAAAAAAGAGAGACCTTTCCATCTTCTTTTTCTCTGTGACTCCTACCTTGAGCTTTCCACTATGAAGAAACTCTTTAGCTTCTCTCATGCCTTATGTCTGGACAATTTCTCTTGTAGCTATCAAGATCTAGGTTCAGAGAATTGAAAACTGGAAAATGTCTTCAGTGATCATCTAGTCTAATACCATAGCTTTATAAGTGAGAAATAATGGGCTGAAGGCAAGAAAGGTGACTTGTTCAATCAGACAAGCTTAGTTCAAAGTAAGCATTTCTTGAGCTCGTCCCATGGGCTATAATTTGCACAGCATTTCAGATGGCTTTTAAAGCTGTGGTAAGTTTATCTAAATTCTCTATGTCAAAACTTAGTGGAAGAGGTTATATAGAGAATACAAAACAAGTTTTAAAGTAAATTTGAATGCTTTTGACATCTGTACCCAGATCTTAAAATCCAGGTAGTTGTACTAGAAAAATGCAGTGAAGCAGATAAATCAATTAATCAATATTGTTGCTTGATTTCTCTCTTAGAGTCTGAACTCATTGAGGGCAGGGCCTCTCTTTTGCCTCTTTTATTATTCTCACCACTTAGTACATTTCCTGGCACATAGTAGATACTTCATTCAATCAATCAATCAATATTTTTAAGTCCGTAGTATGTACCAGGCACTGTGGTAAATACTGGTCATACAAAAAGAAGCAAAAAAAGTAATTCTTCTTTCAATGAGTTTACGATCTGCTGTGGGAGATGGCATGCAAAGAAATATATACAAAACAAGCTTTATACAGGTTAAATAGAAAATAATTATCATAGGAAAAACACTGGGATTAAGAGGGTAACCCCTCTTCCTGCAAAAGGTGAGACTTTGGTTGGGACTTTATGGAGGCAGGGAGGTCAGTAGTCTAAGCAATAGAGGGAGAGCATGCCAGCCATGAAAGATCACCATAGAAAATGCATGAAGCCAAAATATGGAAATAGACAGGAAGCTAGTGTTACTGTATGGGAACATATATTGCAGTTTGAGATGTAAGAAGAATAGAAAGGAAGGAGATGGTTAGATAATGGAAGTCTGCGAATGTTAAACTGAGCATATGGGATTCATTCCTGGAGGCAACAGGAAGCCACTGACATGGTCAGACACAGGCTTTAGAAACATGTTTTGTGACTAAATGGAGAATGGATTGGAGTAGAGAGAGATTTGAGGCAGGCAAACCCATCAGCATGTTATTAAAGTAGTACAGGGACTAAATGATAGGGGCTTACACCAAGATGGTGGCAGAGGAGAAAAAGGGGCAAATTCATGAAATGTGGCAAAGATGAAATCAATAGGCCTTGGCAACAGATTGGATGAGTAGTGAGAAACAGAAGTTCAAGATGATTCCTTTGTTGTGAGACTGAGGGACTGGGAGAATGGTGTTGCCCTCCTCAGTAATAAGGAAAGATATGGAGGGAAGAGTTTGAGAAGATACTGAGTTCTATTTTGGCCATGTTGAATTTAAAATGTCTCCTGGATATCCAGTTTGAGAGGTCTGAAAAGCACCAAGTGAAGAAATATAGAGGGATAAGAAAAGAGGGCCCAGCACAAAACCTTCTGGATGAGGCTGCAACAAGAGTGGCTAGACAAATAGGAAGATAACCAGGAGAGAATGGCATCCTGAAAACCAAGAGAATTCTAGAAAATATCAAAGATAAGAAAATCATCAACTGAGACAAATGTTATCATCAAAAACAATTGGAGGATGAAAATAGATTCAATATATTTGATATTTTCTCCCTCATTTTGTTTAATTTCATTTTCATAGTGCTTCTTCCATGAAGAGATTTGCTTCCTTAGTGATAAGTATGGGGAGTAGTGGTTATAGGTGGGTAAGACTAAGAGGGGAAAAGTATAACCCTCGAAAATGTTAGTTCCAATGTGGATGAAAGAGAAATCTAGTATATGTCATTCTTTGTGGGTAAAAATATAAGTCAGCTGGGTGTTGAACTAGGACGACTTGAGTTCAAATCCAGCCTCATACATTAGATTTCTTACCTAGGGCAAGTCATTTGACCTAAGTTTCCTCAACTGTAAAAGGGGGATCATAATAGCACCCACTCTCCAGAGTTGTGTGGAAAATCGAGATCATATTTGTAAAGTGTGTAGCAAAGAGTCTGGCACATAATAGGCCCAACTTAAAAGTTTTTTTTTTTGTTAGTTATTATTGTGATTATTATTATATATCGGGAAGCTGATTTTAGTGTGTGTGTGTGTGCATGTGTGCGTGTGTGAGTGTGTGTGTGTGTGTGTGTGTGTGTGTGTGTGTGCAAACTTTTGTTGTTTAGTAGCTAAATATGATCCAGGTTGTAGGATTCACATTTACTTAGTTTTTTATTTGTCACTGTTATGCTTATCTCATGCTAACACAAATGGCAGACAGCAACCTTAGCAGTGACTATAGACCCTATTTTTTATTGACTCTCTAAGTACGACTAGAAAGAGCACCGTAATTAATTAATAATAACCTCCCAGCTTTATTTGTAGCTTTTGTATCATATGGATTCTACAGCATTTCAGCAATAATAATTGTGATGTTCATAGTTTAAATACCATATGATAGTTACAATATGACTTGTTATGTACTTTTGTCTTATTTTATCTTCATAGCAACTCCATAAGATAGATAAGCAATTTATTTTATAGGTGAGGAAATCAAAAGTCAGGTTAAATGACTTGTCCAGATCATGTGAAATAACTCCGTCAAATCTTTGGACTAAGTCTTAGAGTATAAGATAAGGAGAGTTTGAAGAAATAGTATTTTAACTGCATTACATACACCCTCAATCTATTGTGTTTTAAAATATTCACTTTTGATGAGTTAATGCTACTTAATTTCATACCTTTAATAACAAATTTCTTCCTCAGGTAATTTAAAGGAGATTTATGAGAGTTTTTTGAAAATCCAAATTTCCTATGTGCTAATGTATTTCAACAGTAATACTACTATTCTTATCACTATTACTCTTATCACTACTACTACTACTACTACTACTACTACTACTACTACTACTACTACTACTACTAATGCTGATATGGGGGTTACTATTGCTGCTACTGCTTCTACCCCCATTTTCAGATGGAAAAACTGATGCACAAAGACTTTTTAAGTAATCTTAAGTAGTAAGTGGTAAGGCTAGGGCTCAAAATCAGATTAAAGAAGGTAATGATAGGGGTGGCTAGGTTGCACAATGAATAGAGCACCAGCCCTGGAATCAGGATGACCTGAGTTCAAATCCGGCCTCAGACACTTAACACTTACTAGTCATGTGACCTTGGCCAAGTCACTTAACTCCAATTGCCCTTTCTTCCCCTTTTCAAAAAGAAAAAAAATGAATTATATTATCTTTCTACTGTATTAGGCCTTTTCCTAAGCTTTTCAGACTTTACCTAAGGATCTTCACATAATGTCATTTGCAGTCTGTTATTTGTCTACCATCTGACTCTACTAGGGTCAGCTATTGGCAAGTTAAACATGGGTAAAGAGAAAAAGTTTGAAAGTGTAATCTCAAAGTCTGAAAATGATTCATACATACTATTAATTATATCCCTTGAATATTTAGTTCACTGGGTTCTGGATCAGCCATATGATACTCAGATATATAATTTCATTGATAGACTTATTAATTCCATTATACTCATTTTGTCACTGATCATTTTACCTGTTTTATTCATTAGCATTGCTGTATATTTTTTTTAAAGATCTATAATCACACTGGCAGTTCAATGCAGGACAGATGGAATATGGAAGTTTCCAATAACTCTGATTGCTTCTGAGCCAGAATTTGATGATGTTATCAATATTGAAGGAATTGGCTTGTTCAAGGAATCTACTGTTGCCTTTAGGCTGACAAGTCAGACTCGGTAATATATCAAAAAAGTATTTGTCCATATTTTGTAGAAGTAATTTATATTCAACAGTGAAAAAATTAAGGTAAGATGGAAAACCTTCTTAGGTGAAATTTTTTTCCAACTTTTTCCCACTATTGAGATACACCCTTCAGTATGCCCTTCAAAATTTTGTCCATTGTAATTCTAAATATACAGTAACTTTAATGTTGGGACAAAAAGAGGTGAACAATGTGTGTGTATGGCTTATATATAAATATAATATTGAAATAAAATGAATATTAATATTTAAATAACCAATGATGTAATAATATAAAATATAATGCTATTGTGTATTAATATATTATAATATATAATATATAATAATATATATTATATATTATTTAAATAAATGTTATCGCTGATTAAACAAAACTAAATAAATAGATATATGCTATAACATATACACATATACTTTATACATACAGGATTTAGCAACTTTGAAATATAAACAATTGGATATCATTGCTATTTAGTGTAATATTGATTTTCACTGAGTATTTCAAACCATTATTTTACTTTTATTTTATTTTATTTTAATTTTATTTTAATACATATTATTCTCTATAGCAGATTACAGTGTCACAAAATTCCAGGGTGGAAAGGGGACCTCTGAATTTATCTACTCCCAATTATAGTTGACCACCCTATAGGACTCCCTATAAACATCCCTCATTTCCAACTTGCATTTGAAAATCGGTGGTGAAGGGAAAACAGAATCTCTAAAACTGTCCATTTTGTTTTGGGACAGTTTCAGTATTTAGGAAAGTTTTATTTACATCTGGCTGAAATTTGCCCCTGCAAGTTCACCTGTTCCTTCACTAGATTAACAGTTCCCAACCATTTTAGGTATATTTTCTCAAATTTTTATGGCTATAATTTTATTATCTGGATATAGCTGGTACCTTAGTATTCTTTATCCTTTTTTAAATTAACATTTTTTTGAGTTCCAAATTCTCTCTCTCTCTCTCTCTCTAGCCTCACCCCCATTATTGAGAAGGCAAGTAGTATATTATCTGTTATATATGTGAAGTCATGCCATGCCTTATCAAAAAAAGAAAAGTGGATAAAAACGTTTTAATCTCTCTGGAAGTAGGTAGTATTTTTTTTACAATGAATTCATTGGAATTTTCACGGATCATTGTATTAATCAGACTAGCTAAGTTTTGGGTTTTTTTGTTTTATAGTCAATTATCATGACAATATTACTGTTACTTGTCCTACTCATTTACCTTTACATTGGCTCATATAAGTCTTCCCAGGTTTTTCTAGAACTATGCTACTCATCATTTCTTACAATGTGTTAGCATTCCATCACAATCACATATTTCCTGACTCCAGGCCTAATGCCGTATCCATTATGACCCTCTTATGTTACCTAGAGTCTCATTTCTGTCTCTATGTTCAATCTCTTGTAGTAACCGTTGAAGTATATGAAGTAATTTGACCTCACATAGATGTGGCATTGGAAAATTAAGAAATATTCTAATAAGTATAAAATATCATAGTATTGTTATAAAAGTAGTTTTGATCTCATGGAAATATTGCCAGGAATCCAAAGAGGCCAAAAGACTACACTTTGAGAACTGCTACTCCTTATCAGAGAGAACAATCCAATTCCTATGCCACAAGACAACACTTCTTATGATCAGAGCAAAGATATATCTATTTACATAAAATTTTCTAATTTGTCTTTATGTAACATAAAATTCAAAATCTACTTTCAGCTTTCCCTTTTCTTTTCTAAACCCCCAAAACAAAATATTTCTAAGAGCCTATTATACCCTGTTAGAGCAGCTTAGGATTTTTCCTCCCTCAGATACTATTGGAGTGCATATTTTAAAAATATTTTTGTTGTTATTACTATTTTATTAACTCAAAAATGACATCAAATTGTCTCTTAGTGATTCGTTTGAAATATGTTGATATTCATCCTCAATATCCTATCTTGTGACTATTCTGGTGACCCAGATTATATAGAATTCATTTTGATGTTTACTTCTTATTTCTTATTTTTATTTTATTTAAAAACAATTCCACTGTTGTTCATTTCCAATAATAATGATAACAATTAGCATTTATATACTATGTGCCAAATATACATACAGATGTGCAAAACATTCAATTAATTCATTAGTCTCCCTCTTGGTAGGTAAAGACCATTTGAGGGACTATAAATTAAAAACTCTCCATTTCTTGAGACCTGTAACTCAAAGCAATATATCTGGCATGTCCAGATTTCTTACATGTTGAATTCCTTTGGGGCCTTTATTAGCCAATATTTTTTTTCATCCCCCCTAGCTTCATATCATTGGAAATATAATTACATACTTATTTTGCTTTCAACCAAGTAATTGATTAAATCATGACAAACAACTTAGGGACAAGTATGACTCTTAGTTTTGAAAGGGCTAGTTATTCCATTTAACACTTCCAAGTCACCTTCATTTTCTGATAATAATGATGTGTTATAGTTTCTTTATTTATCCTTGGAGTTTTACCATAAGGCTGGACTTTCCTGGATAAGTGGTTTAAAATTCATCTAAACCTACTATATTTTTATTCTTCTTTATTATTTATTTTTAGTTTTTAACATTCATTTCAATAAGTTTTAAATTTTATCTCCCTCTCAAAGATGGCTTGCAATCTGATAAGACCTCTGTACATACATTTCTATTAAACACATTTTCACATAAGTAATGTTGCATAGAATAATAATAGCTAGTAGAAAATATCATGAGAAAAAAAGAGAAAACAAAACAAAAAAGAAAATAGTCTGCTTTGTTATGCATTCTGACTCCATAGTTCTTTCTTTGGATGTGACTGGTGTTTTCCCATATGTCCTTAGGAATTTTTTAGGTCCTTGCATTGCTGAGAAGGGTTAAGTCTATCAAAATCAGTCCTTACACACTGTGGCTGTTACTTTGTACAGCATTCTCCTGATTCTGCCCCCCTCACTCAGCATCAGTTCATAAATGTCTTTCCAGGTTTCTCTGAAGTCCACATACTCATCATTTCTTATATAGTACAATATCATTCCATTACATTCATATATGACAACTTCTTCAGCCATTCACCAATTGATGAGCATCCCCTTGATTTCCAATTTTTGGTGACTACAAAAAGTGTTGCTATAAAACTTTTTTGTACATGTGGGTCCTTTTCCCATTTTTATGATCTCTTTGGGATACAGCCCTAGAAGTGATATTGCAAAATCAAAGGATATGCACATTTTATAGCCCTTTGGGCATAGTTCTGTGTGGGTGTAATGCCAATGCAATATTTATGGCATCCACTATTACAATAAATACTGTGACTAAAAGTATCACATGACATTCAATCATAAAATATACCAAACTCTTCAGATAGAGGATAGAACTGAAGCATTTATTTAGACACCAGAAAACCAAATCCCAAAACCAGTAGGCTAGTTCCATCATAGTACCAAAGATATTCAGAAGCCATAATAACACTGAGAACCACAGCATCCTTCAGCCTTCCCACAAACAGGGTCAATATTTACTCACAAAGTGTTCCTACTTTCCCATATCATCTCCAACAGTTATCATTTTCTTATTTTGCCATGTTAGTCAATCTAATAGGTATGATATTGTACCTAGGAGTTGTTTTGACTTGCATATCTCTAATCAATCGTGATTTAGAGCATTTAACTGAAGGACTGTAGATAGCTTTAATTTCTTCCTCTAAAAACTGCCTGTTCATATCCTTTGACCATTTATCAATTGGGGAATGACTTGAGTTCTTGGAAATTTGACTTAGTTCTCTACATAATTTAGAAATGTAGTCTTTATCAGAAACACCGGTTATAAAAATTCTTTGCCAGTTTTCTGTTTTCTTCATAACATTGGTTCCATTGACTCTGTGCAAAAGCTTTTCAATTTAATGTAATCAAAATTATTGATTTTGCATTTAATAATGTTCTCTGTCTCTTGTTTAGTCATAAATTCCTCCATTCTCTATAAATGTGACAGATAAACTATTCCTTGCTCCCCTAATTTGTTTATAATATCAGTATTTATATCTAGATCATGTATGCATTTGGACTTTATTCTGGTATATGATGTTAGAAATTGTCTATGCCCAGCTTCTGCCATACTCTTTTCCTATTTTTCCCAGCAGCCTTTGAAAAACACTGAATTCTTATCTCAGAAACTGAGGTCTTTGGGTTTATCAAACTGTTGATTGCTATAATCATTGATTACTATGTCTTTTGTACCTAACCTATTCCACTGATCTACCACTCTATTTCTTAGCCAGTACCAAGTGGTGTTGATGATTGCTGCTTTATAATACAATTGAAGATCTGGTATGCCTAGGCAACCTTCTCTACTATTTCTTTTCATTAATCCCTTTGATATTCTGAGCATTTTGTTATTCCAGATGAATTTTGATATTATTTTTTCTAGCTCTAGGTAGATGCTACTTATAATTTTAATTTATTTCTATGCTCCCAGTGTTTTTAATGGAAAAGGGTATTTTATTTTGTCAAAAGGTTTTTTTCTACATGTGTTGAGATAATCACATGGTTTCTGTTAGTTTTGTTGTTAATATCATCAATTATGCTGATAGTTTCCCTAATATTGAACCAGCCCTGCCTTCCTGGAATAAATCCTACTTGATCAATGTGCATTATTCTTCTGATAAAATTGCTATAATATTTTTGCTAATATGTTATTTAAAATTTCTGCATGTATATTCATTAGGAAAACTGCTCTATAATTTTATTTCTATATTTTCACTCTTCCCATTTTAGGTATCAATACCATATTTGTATCATAAAAAGAATTCAATAGATTTTTTCCCCTTGGAGTTCACTGATGGATTGTTCAATTTTTTTTGAGATAGTATTATTGAGTATTTTACTTCCTTTACTGTAATTCTGAGCAATTTATATTTTTTCTAGATGTTCATCCATCACCCCAAGATGGTCAAATTTATGGGCATACAACTGGGAAAAATAATTCTTAATTATCATATAAATTTCCCCTTCTTTGGAGTTGAATTCACCCTTTTCATTTTCTTTTTTTTTCCCTTTGGAGGGCAACTGGGGTTAAGTAACTTGCCCAAGGCCACAGGACTAGGTTTTTGTTTGTGTGTGCATTAAGTGTCTGAGGCCAGATCCGAACTCAGGTCCTTCTGACTCCAGGGCCGATGCTCTACTCACTGCTCCACCTAGCCGCCCCCACCCTTTTCATTTTCAATACTGATAATTTGGCTTTCTTCTCTTCCCCTTTTTTAAAATAAAATTTAATGAAATTTTATGATTTTTATAGTTTTTTCTTAAAACCAACTATTACTTTTATTTATTAGTTCAATAGTTTTCTTTTTTTTACACACATTTGCATATGTATTCATATTACCATACACCCTTCTTCCATTATTTTCATACTGAGAAAGATTTCATCAGTCAAAGTTATTGTTTTTTCCATATAGGAATGTATATAGTTCAATTTTGCTAAGTTTCTTTTGATTTCTTTTCCCTGATTACCTTCTCAGGCATCTCTTACTTCTTGAGTCTGGATGTCAAATTTTCTATTCAATTCTGGTGTTTTCCTCAAGAATGCTTGAAAGTCCTCTATTCCACTGAATGACCATATTTTCCCCTGAACAAATACTCAGTTTTGCTAGGTAGGTGACCCTTGGGTTCATTCCCAGCACTTTTGCCCTCTGGAATATCGTATTCCATGCCCTTGGATCACTCAGTATAGAAGCTGCCAGGTCCTATGCTATTCTGATTGTGTTTCCACAATATTGAAATTGTTTCTTCCTGGCTGCTTGTAGTATTTTCTCCTTGATCTGGGGATTCTGGAATCTGGCTATAATATTCCTGGGAGTTTTCTTTTTGGCATCTGTTTCAGGAGGTGATCGGTGATTCTTTCAATCGGTGATTTCAATCGGTGATTCTTTCAATCTCTGTTTTGCCCTCTGGATCTAAAGTATCAGGGCAATTTTCCTTGAGAATTTCTTGAAGGGTGATTTCTAGGTTCTTTCTTTGATCATGCCTTTCAGGTAGTCCAATAATTTTTAAATTGTCTCTCCTGGATCGATTTTCCAGGTCAGTGGTTTTTCCCATGAGATATTTCACATTGCCTTCTAATCTTTCATTTGTTTGGATCCCCTTAACAGCATCTTGATTTCTCATAAAGTCATTAGCTTCCATTTGCTCCAGTCTAACTCTGAAGGAATAAATCTCCTCAGTGAACTTTTGAGATTCTTTTTCCATCTGGCAAATTCGACTTTTTAAGGCATTCTTCTCCTTATTGCCCTTTTGGGCCTCCTTTGCCATTTGAGTTAGTCTATTTTTTAAGGTGTTGTTTTCCTCAGTCAGGTTGTTGAACTTCATTTCATACTTTTTCTGCATCCTTCTCATTTCTCTTTCCAATTTTTCCTCCACTTCTCTTATTTGATTTTTAAAATCCTTCTTAAGGTCCTCTATGGCCTGCAACCCACTCATATTTTCCCCTCGGGCTTTTGGAGCAGGACTTCTGACCTCACAGTTCTCTTCCTGCTCCGTGCTTTGATCCTCCTTGCTCCCAAAGTATGAGTCTAAGGTTGCATTTTTCTGTTTAATTTGTTTCCTTTGCCTTGGCATGTTGCCACTGAATTACTTGACTTTTGGGCTTGTTGCCACAGTATGGCTGGGCAGCCAGACAGGTGAACTTTCGTCCCGAACATATGGGGGACCAACTTCTGTTTCTGGCAAGCTGGAAACCCACCCGCAACATCCACCCCATATCACAATCCAAATCCAGGGGGGTCAAAGCAAGAGCGATTAACCCCCAAGACTGATTGCTAGATCTCCCCACAGTTCACAGTCCAGGAGCTGGAGCTACCTCTGAAAACTACAAAATGGCGTGTCTCCTCAGTGGCTTCTAGCCCCCAGGGGAAGAAGCCGATGCATTCCCCAAATACTGGTCCCAGAGTCCATAGGGCACTAACCTCTCACTTTGTCCTAGGCATGTCTATGTTGATAATTCTGGAATTGCCACAGCTGCTGGTGTTCTGGGGTCTCTCCAGCTGGTTGCTGGCCCTGCCGCCCTGGGGCTAAAACCGAGACTCAGGAGCTTGGCTGTGCTCGGCACCCCGTGCTCTGTGCTGCCAGCTCCCAGACCACTGTGCTGGTCCTTCCTGCAGGGCTGCTGGGCTGTCCTCAGTGAGAAGTTAGCTTCTCTGTGTAGTTCTGTGGGTGCTGGGCCTCCAGAAGTTGTTCAGTGTCCCCTTTTACATATTTTGTAGGAGATCTGGGGGCAGAGTGGCTTGGACATGCTGTTTCTACTCCGCCATCTTGGCTCCGCCCCCCTCAATAGTTTTCTTAATCTCAGTTTTATTAATCTCTCCTTTAATTTTCAGTATTTTTCATGTGATATTTAATTGGGAGTTTTCAATTTGTTCTTTTTCAATTTTTTTTTCAGTTGCATGCCCAATTCTTTGATCTCTTCTTTCTCTATTTTATTCATGTAAGTATTCAGAGATATACAACTTCACCTAAGAATCACTTTTCCTGCACCCCCAAAATTTTGGTATGTTATCGTATTATTGTCATTCCCTTGAATGAAATTATTGATTGTTTCTATGATTTTTTATTTGTTCCTCATACTGTAGGGTTAAATTAGTTACAAATTAATAAGCTCACTACATTTAGCCAGGTTTAGATCATGCTTTATGGGCTATCTAGGCATTCTTAAGGACACTGGACCTACCTTAACACAAGCATCTTGTTATTTGTCCTACTACTTTGCATATCCCTTTCTGTCTTGCCCACTTTCTATCCTCTTGCTGTTTCTCTGCAAAAAAAAAAAAAATTAAGGGGTGAAAAAAGAAAAGATTGTATTGAAGAAGATGGAGTGTCCTATTCAAGGAATTTCAAGTGGGCAAGTATAGCTTCATTTTAGAGTACATAGATGATAGTCAAGTGTGAAAAGACTAAAAATCTAGGAAACAGTTACATTGTGAAAGAATTTAAGTGTAACACAGAGGACTTTGTTTTGGAAGCTGGTAATAGTAATCTTTCATCTGGATGATGTATAGCAGTAGTGAAAGAATTTGAATCAAGGAGACCAGTTAGAAGGCAAATAAAAGAGTCAAAGTGGGAAATGATGAGGAATGCTTAGACCCTCAGATCTTATTTATTTTATTATTTATGCTATTTTGTTCTTAGTGTGCAATTTTCTTGCATCCCTTTGGCCACAGAAAATTATGTCAATGACCATTTCGTAAGGATTTTTAAAAATGTATCAGAGGTGGGTAGGTGGCCCAATGAATAAAGCACTGGTCCTGGAATCAGGAGGACCTGAGTTCAAATCTGGCCTAAGACACTTAACATGTATTAGCCATGTGACCTTGGGAAATGTCGTTTAACCTTGATTGCCCTGCCTTTCACCCTCAAAAAAAAATGTATCAATAGGTCCTGTTGAGATAGATTTCTTTTTCTGCTTTTGTATCAATGTTTTTTTTAGATATCAAAATCATCTTTTCTAATAAAGACACTATGATAGAATAATTTCTGTCTCTATTTCTCAGAAATAAAGTGATGTATTAATTGCTCTCTAAATATTTGATATAATCTGCTTGTAAATCTGTCTAGACCTGGAGAATTTTTTTAACCATTGGCAGTTATTTTAGACATTCCTGATTTCGATTGAGTTGTTTAAGACTTCTTTGCTCATTTTGTCATTACAAGCATTTTATGTTAGTATCATAACTATTAATAAATATCCATTTAATTCACTATTCTCTTGCATATACACACATTAATTTCTGATAACTTTTCAGATTCTATCTTTTTTGGTAAATTTACATTGTTCGCTGAGGAGGATGAAATTTCATTTTATTTTCAGCTAATGTCACATAGCTTATTTATTTCAATTGGTATTAAAATTAGATTGGTTTTGTGTATGTGGTATATATTCTTTTGTTTCTAAGCTTTTCCATTTCTCTAATGTTTACAAGTTCTTTCATACTTGATTAAATTTGTTTATTTTGGCATGTACATTTCACTATCTCCTTTTCAATTCTGCTCATAAAATTTTCACACTTTTCATATTCTATTAATTTGAATTTTGAGAACTTCTTTAGTTGTGCCATATATAATTTATCTTTTTTCTTTATTGTCATTTTATTTAACAATATCATTTATTGTTTCTTTAATTTGCTTTTGACCCATTCATTCTTGATTTCACTTCTTATTCTCCAACTGAGTATCTTTCATTCATTTGTTATACTTCAAATGAATGTGCCCAATTAGATGTCACTTTCAGGTGGTTTTCTTTATAACTGGGTGAATAAGTCATATTATTATAATTGACATGGAACTTGACAGATTCTAGTTAGTTTTTTCCTTTTTTAGTCCTTAATATCATTATTTCTAGTTTTAATGATTTTCCTTATAACAAAATAATTCTTTACTATAGTCCACCAATATTATAGCTTAATATACGTTAAATATTTGTAAAATTAACATTTTCAATATGACTACTACTACTATTACTACGACTACTACTACAATTTTCTATCCTGTGTTAAGTGTTGTTTTTTCCCAAACACTGTATTCCAGGTAGTGTTTCCAAATCCAAAAAGATAAAAATTTCTTCCATTATTTCATTTTACCAAGAAAGAGGAAAATGTAAGACAGAAAAAATAAGATGCCTTGACTTAAATTGCCAGTTAATTCCATGGCAAATCAAGAGCTGGGATTCAGAGTGTCTTAGCTACTTTATTGATGCATATTATTCCCTCAATTCTTGCTGATGTTGATCCTTATTCTTTTTACTTTTTATATTTTTGTTTCCTAATTAGAAGGAAATAAATTTAATATGAACACAATAACATCCGATTTAGATTTATCATTAATTTCATGCTCTCTTTATTTAACAGTAGGTTTGTTGTTATATGGTATAGTCAGTGCTGTGGAACAGAGAATTTATTCCCCCTGTGTTTTGTTGTCGTGGAAATGAAAAGATGATTTCCAGAGATGAAAAATAGCAGAGAAACAACAAGATATGATTGCCTTCTCCCTGGTTTCAGTAATGAAGTAAAACTAACAATATAAAATGAGACATTGAAAATAGTTTTTCTGACTGAGTTATGGGGGAAAGAGGGAAATGGTATGACATCAATTTTGAGATGTGTAATTTACTTTTATTGAGATTTTAAAGATTATATGTGGTACAAAGATTTAATAGTAATTACTAAACATAATTTGCTATTAATTCCAAATTGTAACATGTACCATATGGATTACTATGGAAGAATTTGGAATAATTAAAATAAATATCCAAATATAGGAAAACTTCATTGCTGTTTCAAAATCATTTTGCATAAATTCCTTTCCTTTCTTGCTTTTCATACTCCCTACCAGACTACTATGTAAAATACTTTGCTCAGGATAATTGCCATATATTGACAGTTGGAAGGCATGTCAGAGGTCAGCTACCCCAACACTCTCAGTTTATAGATGAAGAGACCTAAGCCCTATGGAGGTAAAGTAACTTACCCAGGGTTATACAAGTAGTAAGTGGAAGAGATTAAATTTAGAACTAAGTCCTTGAATCTAATACTCCTTCCCTAAAGTGTGACATTACTGTGTACTTTTCTACCTTGCTTTTAGGAGGTCAAAGAAGAAATAAAATAATGTAACACAAGCATTCGCAAATTGAACCAGGGAAATTTAAGGGAGGAATGAGTTTTGTAGGGGTGAGGAGAGATAATCATGTCTCTGAATATATTATGTTCCAAATTGAGATTCAAAAGGCATAAAATTTCAGAATTCCTCTCAGGAAAGAGACCTGGCCATATAAATTTTGATTTTGGGGGTTGGGGGAATAATAACTGATGTCCTTGATAATGATATGAGAAAGAGAATGAGGGAAAAGCACACACATATTTAGTGAACATAAAATGGATCATGATTAATCATAAAAACTTAAAAAGCAGTATTGTAGAGATAAGATGAGAGAACATTAAGGATTGAGAGGTAATAATATTGTTAAAGACTGAAGAGATACCAAATAGAACTGGAAATGAGAAAAATTGACTGGATTAATTCATTTAAGAAATCATTGATAACATTTAAGAGAGAAATTTCACTTTAATCATGGAAGTATATGTAAGGTTACAATTGCTTGAGCTTTTGAAGTCCAGGATTAAAGTATGAAAAGGATTAGCAATATATATTAATAGTTTAATGGGACGAGAGTGGCAGGATCAAAGAAAGTTTTTTTTTTCTTTTCTTTTAAGATTCATTTGTTCATGCACATAGATAATAATTAAGGAGTCCATAAAGTAAGAAAAATTAAAGATAACAGAGAGATGAGAAATAAGAGAAAGAGAAGATGGTGAATGATAAATTGTGAAGTAAAGATCAGTGAAGAAGTGTGAATTCATAGTGGTTGGCTTTGTTATGTCAGTAAAGTTTGGAGAAGGCACTTCTACTAAGAGGCAGTGTTTAAGGTGATTATGTAAGAGACTTGAGGATAACATAGAAAGTTTGAAATAACCATGCTGTGCAGCTTGATAGTCAATCAGAGTAAAATAAGAGGAATACTATGCAGTAGTGAGGATATCAACTGAATAATATAACTCTACAATGGACGTGGGACACATAATCCTGACCTGACACAACTGAGAACCTCATGAGTAGAAATAGAGAAGGTAGCATGGTGGATCTAATTCAAGTTTGGTGCTAGACAAGACAAAAGTAGAAAGGACAATGTGTTTGGGGATCGGAACCAATATATAGGTGAACTGGTCAAATATAATTCAAGTCTGAGAAAGAGAAAAGTCAGGATAGTGTAGGGTTAGTAGAATAAAAGAATATTACTGGATGCGGAAAGAATAGGCATAGGACATATGAGGCACAAGGAGAGATGAAATAATAGATTACAGATAATAATAACAGAAGGGAATTAGAGAGTTCACTGTCTTGGAGGTAGTATAATTATGGATGGTGTTGGAATATTAGGTATGACGATCCCTATGCATGGCTACATGTAGACATTAATGTGTGTATTATAATCCTCTGATCATGAGCATGGCAGGTGACAAGAAAATGAAGGCTTTGAGCTAAGTACTGAATGCCTTGAGAAGGAAGAATGAGTGTCTGGTTGAAGGTAGGTAACTATAACAATGATCCAGAAGTGATGTCAATGATATAGGTAAAATAAGTGGGCCTTAAAAGAGGACAGGTTGCTGGATAATGTCAGTAAAAGGAGGGATTGGAAGGGACAGTGACAGACAACTAATATCTCTACCCCTCTCTCTGGTCCCATATATCAATTGTCATGGAAATATAAGCAGCTAAAGGAAGTGGCCAGGGATGTCTTACATGGGAATATAGGTTTATATACATTTGGGTTTTTGGAATGAGTAAGAGGAAGAGGTCTAGGAGTGAGAGGTCTTAAAAATATTGGTATCTTTTGTTTTGGCATCAACTTCATTTCCTAACATATCCCTCCCTTTCCCATGGAGCCATTCTTTAAAATAAAGAATAAAGGGGAGAACACATTTCAAGAAAACTAAACCAAATATCAACCAAGTCTGGCATGTTATACAGTGCTCAATGATCATAGTCTCCTACCTTTTCAAATTAGGGAAATAGCTATTTTCTTTTGGGCCAAGTTTGTTCATTATACTGTCATAATATTTAATTTAGGTGATTTGTTGTTGGTACTCTCTTCATGTTGTAATCATTGTGTATAGTTTTCCATCCTCTTAGCTTCATACAACAAATTAAATGCACTGCCTTAAGAAGTGGTGGGTTCTCTGTCTTTTCGGGAAGGATTCCACTCCTTTGTTGCCAGCACCAAAATAACTGCAATAGGGAGTAAAACCAGCACTTCCACAGCAATCCAGCCCACACCACTTTAAAATTATGTAAAAGGGGACTCTGAACAACCTCTGGAGCTCCAGAACCCACAAAATGACATAGAAAAGCTAACCTCCAGCTTAGGACATTGCAGCAGCATGGCAGGGAGTGGCCAACTCAGAGCTCTCGGAGCCGTGTCCAGGACCCCATGAGTCAGAGGTTTTAGCCCCAGGGTGGTCAGACCAGCAGCTAGCTGGATGGACCCCAGAACTGCAGCAACTGTGGCGATTACAAAATTACCAACACATAGATGCCTAATAAAAAGTGAGAGGTTAGTGCCCTGTGGACTTTGGGACCAGTATTTGGGAATACATCAGCTTCTTCCCCTGAGGGTGAGAAGCTGCTGAGGAACCACTGCACAGCTGCCATTTTGCAGCTTCAGTTGCAGCTTCAGCTCCTGGCCTGTGGAATGTACAGGGATCTGACAATCAGTCTTGGGAGTAATCACTCTTGCTTTAACCTTCTTGGATCTGGATTGCGGTCTGGGGTGGAGGTCCTGGGGTGTGTGACCAGCTTGCCAGAGTGTGTGGGGGCTTCAGGGAGGGAACCCAACTAATAGTTCCAGCAGTTGAGAAGACCCCAACATTTGGGAAGGAAACTCCCCTGCCTGGTGGCAGAGTCCTACTGTGGGAATGAGCCCAAAAGTCAAGTAACCAAGTGGCAGCATTCCTATGCAAAGGAAACAAACAGGATAATGCAACATTAGACTCCTATTTGGGGGGCAAAGAGAATTGAAGCCTGGAACAGGAGGAGGACTGGGAGGTCAGAACTCCTGCACCAAAACCCCCAAATGAAAATATGAGTGGGTTATAGGCCATAGAGGACCTTAAGAAGGATTTCAAAAACCAAATAAGAGAAGTTGATGAAAAATTAGGAAGAGAAATGAGAAGAATGGAGGAAAAGTATGAAATGAGAGTCAACAGCCTGACTGAGGAAAATAACACCTTAAAAATAGACTAACTCAAACAGCAAAGGAGGCTCAAAAGGGCAATGAAGAGAAGAATGCTTTTAAGGCATTTTAAGCCAAATTTGCCAGATGGAAAAAGAATCTCAAAAGCTCACTGAGGATATTCATTACTTCAGAATTAGACTGGAGCAAATGGAAGCTAGTGACTTTATGAGAAATCAAGATGCTGTTAAACAGATCCAACCAATTGAAAGAATAGAAGGCAATGTGAAATACCTCATGGGAAAAACCACTGACCTGAAAAATAGATCCAGGAGAGATAATTTAAAAATTATTGGACTACATGAAAGCCATGATCAAAGAAAGAACCTAGGAATCATCCTTCAAGAATACTCAAGGAAAATTGCCCTGATGTTTTAGACCCAGAGGGCAAATAGAGGTTGAAAGTATCCACTGATCACCTCCTGAAAAAGATCCTAAAAAATGAAAACTCCTAGGAATATTATACCAGATTCCAGAATTCCCAGATCAAGGAGAAAATACTACAAGAAGCCAGGAAGAAACAATTTCAATATTGTGAAAACACAAACAGAATAGCAGAGGACCTGGCAGCTTCCACAATGAGGGATCAAAGGGCATGGAATAAATCACCTACCCAGAAAGCCTGAGTATCTTGTTTCAGGGGAAAATATGGTCATTCAGCAGAATAGAGGACTTTCAAGCATTCTTGAGGAAAAAACCAGAGTTGAATAGAAAATGTGACATTCAGACACAAGAAGCAAGAGATGCTTGAGAAAGTAAACAGGGAAAAGAAATCAAAAGGAACTTATCAAAGTTGAACTATTAACATTCCTATGTGGAAAAACAATAATTGTAACTGATGAAACATTTTTCAGTATGAAAATAGTTAAAGAAGGGTATATGGGCATATGAATACATATGTGAAAGCGTGTATATATGTTTACAGATATATATGGATAGAGAGCACAGGTCAAATTTGGTGGGAAGGGATGATACTTAAGGGGTGAAGTTAAGAGTTGACAGAGGAATGTGGTGAGAGGAGATGGGGAGAGAGAGGGTAGGGTAAACTATCTCATGTAGAAGAGGCAAGGGGAGGTGGTTGCAGGGGAGGAAAAGAAAAGGAAGGCAAAAAGGCAAAACTATATTCTCATTGAATTTGGCTCAGGGAGAGAATGACATACATACTAAATGGGATATCTCACCCTGTAGGAGAGTAGGGGGGAGGGAGATGACAGGGGGCATGGTGGAGGGGAAGGCATGATGGGGGGGGTGGTTAGAGGCATCCACTTTTGAAGAAGGACAGGATCAAAGTAGGGAATGGTCCAGGTGGGGGTGGGATGAGTGGGAGGGAAATATCACCAGTCTTTTACAGTATATCTACTATGGTAATGTTTTGCATAGCTATACATGTACAACATATACTAAATTTCATATCTTCCCAGTGGGTGACAAGGAAGAAAGGGAATGGATCTGGAATTTGAAGTTTTAAAATTAAATGTTTCAAATATAAAAAAAAAAGAACTGCAATAAATATTTTTGTACATAAAGGTCCTTTTCCCTTTTAACATTTTTTTTCTTTGGGATAGAGACTTAGTAGTGGTATTTCTGGATCAAAGAGTATTCATAGTTTTATTGCACTTTGGGCATAGTTCCAAATTACTGGATAGACTGGTTGAAAGCATGACTATAGAAACCTTTGACTTCTTTTTCTGAAAACTGCCTGTTCATCATAACCTTTGAACATTTATCATTTGGGGAATGATTTGTATTCTTATAAACTTGACTTATATGTTTGAGAAACAAGGTCCTTATCAGAGAGATTTGATATAAAATTTTCTCCAGTTTTGTTTTCTTTCTAATCTTGATTGAATTATATTTATTTTTGCAAAACCTCTTTAAAAAAAAGAATTTAATATCAGAATTATCCATTTAAAATCCTATAATGCTCTCTATATCTTCTTTGGTCAAAAATGTTCCCTTATCCAGAGATTTGGCAGGTAAATTATTCCACACTCCCCTAATTTGTTTATGACACCACCCTTTATGTCTAAATAATGTATTTAATTGAACTTCTTTTTTGGTATGTGTTGAGAGATATTGTTATATACCTAATTTCTGCTTTCCAGTTTGTCCAGCAGTTTTTGTCAAATGGTGAGTTCTTATCCCCAAATCTTGGAATCTGGGGTTTATCAAACTCTAGATTACTATGGTTATTTTCTACTATGTATAGTGTACCTAATCTATTCCACTGATCTGTCATTACTTCTTAGCCAGTACTAGATTCTTTTTATTATTATTAATTTGCAGTGCAGTTTGAGTTCTGGTAGTATTAGGTCACTTTTCTTTACATTTTTTTCCCACTTATTACTGTAATACTTTTGACCTTTTGTTCTTCAAGAGGAATTTTGCTAGTTTTTCTAGGTCTATAAAATATTTTTGGGACTTTAATTGGTATGGTACTGAATAAGTAAATTTATTTAGATAGAATTGTCATTTTTATTATATTGCTTCAGCCTACCCATGAGCAAATAATACTTTTGAGGTGTTATTTGAAAATTGTTTAAAATGGAACTTGGGAGGGCTCAGGTCAGTCTCTGCCTTTACTCAGCCAGTTTGGCTCTGCCTCTAATCATTCATTTTCTAGTCTCCTTTTATCCTAACCCCTATATTACCTATCCTCCTCTATGTGGTCCAAGGATTTCCATAATTCATTTTATGTGTATATATATCCTCCTATTAGAAATAATTAAAAACAAATACTTATATTGCATTACTAAATTAAGTGAACATTTATGCAGCAGTGCACACTTGGAAAAAATGTGGCAAAGGAAAAGGAAACAACAATTGAATTAAAGACAGGGAATTCTAAGATATGCTGGGGAAAATAATTTAAACTCTGTAACTCAGTTTCTGTATTTGGAAAATTAGCAATGGCAGAAAAGATGACCTTTAATGTCTCCTTTATCCCCATGGATATCATTTTTTAAAATTTTGTTTAAGGTAGTCTTGAACATTAGCAAGTCTCAAAAATACTTAAAACATTGCTTCTATCTTAAATTTTAAATTTCACTTTTGTTATCACTATTTTGTACAATAGTTTATAGATAGTGAAAAACATAAATATTGATTTCTATTAGTCTTCTTGTTCATTTTATTTTACAATCATTGGCTGCTACCTTCACTATATTGTTTTTTGTTTGTTTTGTTTTGTTTTGTTTTGTTTTCTGTGTCACACCCTCCATAGCATCTATGTAATCCATAGTTTGAAGTAGATGTGGCATCTTACAATGCTTGGCAATCTTTCACTGCAGGGCCTACAGAGCTTCTTTTCAAATAATTAAATTATTTTTATACACCTTACAGAATATTTGAAAAAATTTAATTCTTTTCAAATGTCATATTTTAACCTGAACATAATTGGTTCTATTAACACAAAATATTTTATTACTAATAATTACACATAGAATTTTATACTCAAAATATTTTTCATTGGCATAGAAAAAAAAAAAACTAAAGTGTACCAACTGAGGTTATTTGCTAAAATATCAAGATAATTTTCACTGGAAAATTATAAACCTAAAAGGTTTTGATCAATGATAATATTTCTGAATAAACCTAAAGAAACATAAGGTTCACTTTCTATAATAAAAACCAAAGTCTCCTTTGGATGTCTTCAAAACAACGTTAAAGATTCTTTAAGACAAAAGGGCATCACATGTTTCTCACTCATGTAACTGAAATGATTAGGGCTTAATTTTGTCTATTTTGCAGAATATTTGGTCTCTTCAGTGATATCAGACACCTACCAAAACATTATAGCATGCTAATGTTATGGTAATGGCAATTACTTGATTTTTGTTCCCCCCAAATCCCATTTTCCTAAAACTGATGATGTTTGTAGTATGATGTAGGGATTTTCAACACCTAAAGGAATTATTTCTAGTGATAGTTTTCTATTTTATGTTTAAACACCCATGTTAAATCTACTGCTTTTGAAAATAAACTCTTTTGTGTTAGACAAAATAAACAAACATAAATCAAAAGAGATAACACTCCACTCCATTTTGGCCTTGATATCTGAACTCAGGAAGAAAATCTCTCAAATCAGGGAGGAAACAATGTATTCTAAATAATGCATTCTAACTTTCTAAAAAGAAACTTCCTGTGGAGGAAAAAGAAGACATGATTTTGGTCTTTGTCAAGTTTCCTTCTCTTTTCTGCCTTGGCTGGAGGAAGACCTTGTAGGTTTAGAAGATTTTTGCTTTGCCATCTTTCCATCACTACCTCAACTATGTCCCCAAAGCATATTGTACCATAGTCTTCAATAGAAACTAAGAGCAGATGGAAAGAGATTCATCAAGGTTAAGGTGACATTTTGGACCATCCCACAAATTAGACAAATGCATCTTCCAGAAAGCAAGAATTCTGACCTAGCATTGTACCCCAAGGACAGTGGTTACCAACTTTCCATCAGAATCTTAGCAGCATCACTGGATCAGCTAAACATCAGTGTTTTAACATTGAGGGACAAGAACAAAATGGACTCATAGCTCCCCAAAAAGCTTCTCAAGGAGGCTATACAATGTCTAAAGCAAACTTCTTGAGCACCCCACAAATAAGAGAAAAGGAATTCTCGCACCACATTAATAATGCCATTTTCTAAAAGCTGTTTAAAGAAATGCAATGAGATGACCTCAATGGATAATCTTAGAGGAAAGTCACAGATAGGGGCTCAAACTGAGGTCATTGAAAAACTATTCTTTTAACATTCAGAGTTAGACATAGTAAACTACTATAAGGGAGAAATTTAACTAGCTTAAGCTCTATGGACCCAACTCATCAAGTGTAGTGGAAATCAAGCTAAAGATTCCTCAAAATGTATATGATACTCACACACATACATATATTTAAATACACATACAGTCAGATCTGTGCCATTGGAAAGTTACTTAGCCAACTATGTGTCATTTTAATTGGTGGAGGATGAGAATTGAAGCTAAGAAACCAGTTTAAAAAGCAATCACAATATTCCAGGCAAGACATGATGAGGAATTTAATAATGTGGGAAAGAAAAAAAAAACAGGAAAATGATCCCTTACATTTTTAATGGTCCAGGATAGTATGAA
Organism: Gymnobelideus leadbeateri; assembly: GCA_011680675.1. NCBI lineage: Eukaryota > Metazoa > Chordata > Mammalia > Diprotodontia > Petauridae > Gymnobelideus > Gymnobelideus leadbeateri. Next base: position 713,684 of record WOXC01006917.1, on the reverse strand, counting down.
AGTTATAAGGAGTGTGAATGAAAGTTAGTTAGGAAGTGTGAAAAATCCCAATGAAAAAGGAAAGGACAAACAGACTGGAATGTAGTATATCTACTTCTATGTGTATATTTTTCTAGGCAGATGGACCACAGATTTTTATATTCAGACCCAGTCAGTAGAGCTCCAGTTCTACATCACTGGAACCTGCTTGGCAGGAGATTCCTATAAGTGTGTCACGGGACTCTCCCTTGCCTGTACACTCTTCTTAGTTTTTCAGCAAAAATTTTATTGCCAATATCAAATTCATTTCAGCAAACATTTATTAAACATCAGTTGTGAGCAGACAAAAACATTACATGATACTCTCTACCTTTATAAACTTACAGTGTGTTGGGAAAGTATGACACAAAACATATCTACATTACAAAATATAAGTAATGACTAAGAAGGGAATAGCTGTATGGTTCAGTGGATAGAGTGCCAGACCTATAATCAGGATGACAGATCTTCATGAGTTCCAATCTGGCTTCAGATGCTAACTGTGTGACCCTGGGCAAGTCACTTGGCCCTGTTTGTCTCAGTTTCCTCCTTTGTACAATGAGCTAGAGAAGGAAATGGCAAATTACTTGGGTATTTTTGCAAAAAACAAACAAACCCTCAAATAAGGTCATGAAGGGGTGGCCATGACTGAAACTACTGAACAATAACATCAGCAACAAAAATGCCTAACAAGTGCCCAAAATCCTGTTCAAATCTAGGGGAAGGAAAGGTAAATTTTACTGAGCTGAGGAACCGAAGAGCACTTCTTGGGACCATTTAAACTGAATCTTAAAAGAGAAATGGAATTTCAAGCATAAATGAGGGAAGGAACCCTGTGAAAGTCATTACAGCCATCAGGAATCTTGTGAACAAAGAAATAAGCAGGGCTTATGCAAAATGTGCAGGGAATTGCTGGTAGTGGAATGGAGCTTCACAAAGAGAGTATTGACAAATAAGTTTCGAGATGTGAGGTGAACTCAAATTATAAAGGGCCTTGATTTCCATGCTAAAGGAATTTGAACTTTATTCCGTAATAGGTAGTGAACCATTAAACAATTTTAGCAGAGGTGTCATAAATCATTATGGTGTAGTGGAAGCAAAATGTGCCTTCAAATATTTTTTCTGATACCTCTTAAATGAGTTTGGGGAAACTTCTTTGCTTCCATTGACCTCAGACTCTTGATGTATAAAGTTTGGACTTACAAGATATCATGCAGAACATTTCAGATCGCATTTAGTCATTAATAAATAAATTTGCTGACATAAATGATAGATTATAGTTGGGAAGGACTGGTGCCTGATATAGTTATCCAGTTCAATGGTGTTTAGGGCTTAGACTTGGTTGTTGGTATAGAGAATAGAAAGGAGAAGAATGGATGAGAAAATAGAGAGTGAATCAACATGACTTGACATGTGATTCAGTAAGAATAAAGCAATATACATATGACAAAATTAAGGTGAGAAATTATTAAGGCAAATTGGAACTCTAGCCCTTAAGCCCATGACTGCTGAAAAAAGAAGGGACTGGAAATTTAGTTAATATAAGTCAAAGAAAGATATATTTATGATATTGTGCATTATTGAGACTACCTCTCTGATGTATATTTACTTTTGGACTACATATTTTTGATGGACATAACTTATACCATATCTAGAAGAGGATAACCAGTATGGTAACAGGCTTAGAAAATATGATACGAATGTTGAAGAAATGTTGAATAATGCTGAGGAAATGTAGGCTGCTTAGTTTGTGAAGCATGATACTTGTCTTCAAATACTTAAATTTCCATTTCCTGGAAAACAGAGTAGTTTTGCTCCAAAAGGTACAACCTGGATTAATGCATAGATGCTAAAGAAAATCAAATTTAAGCTCAATATAGAGAAAAATCTTTGAGAAAAATGGATTTTTGAAAGAACTGGTAGGTATCTTTTGGTCATAATTGTAGTGTTCTCCCTATAACCAATAGTATTCATCTGGAACCTTAGTGATTACCTATCATATGACAAAGAAGAAACTCTTGAGCTAGGCAGGAATTGCCTTGATTCCTTTTAGTGCTTCTACTGCTAAGGTTCTCTGTATCATATATATCTTATTCTGTTTTTTGAATAGCATACTCTATCACCCCATAGTTCATCCTTGAGTCTTCTTATCATCTTTCTTAATCACTAGCTTCAATATTATATCGTGACATTAAAAGCTCAAACCATATACCTCACACAAGCAAGTTACATGAAATAAAATTAGAATGCCTCTAATTCATGGTTCTAGAAAGCAATTGTATCAGCTAAATTGTTGAGTATTAATTAGTATGCTTAGTTTATCCCCAGGCTAACCATCCAACCCAGATTTTTTTTTTTTTTTGCTTCTTATAATGTATTATTTTGTTTAACTTCAAGTAACACTTCCCCCAACAAATGCTGATATATATGAAACTAACAAGGTTAAATTCTCTATTTCCACTTCCTCTGTATACAGTCAACAAAATAAAATGACTAAAGTAATAAACACAGAATGGTGTCCCCTTTGTCCCCCTCCCTACAAATTCATACCATATCCAGTTCAATTTCAAAGATGACACAGAACAAAATAAAAGAAAAAAAATGTTAGGTTACATTCACTTAATTGGCACTTCCTCTAATTCCCATGATAACCTTGATAACATAATAACCATGATAAAACAGACTCAGTAGCAACATTTGCCTGCATCGATTTTTCTATTTGAGATGTACATTTTTACTTCTTTTGACTCAGAGGAAGTCACAGAATACACAATACATAAATCCCACAAATACACTTTTTAAAATTTAAAGGAACCATCAGCTGACTCCTAGACTTCATATTTCTAATAACCTGTGTGACAATGATTAGAATTTAAAAATTAAAAAAATTAAATATTACACAGTTATTTTTTTCAAAGTAGAAGATTTTAAACCTCAAAAGGAAAACACTGCAACCAAGCTTATGGTCAAATATTCATTGATAAATAATGGTTTCTCAAGTTTAAATACATATGAACATGGTTGTGCTTATTCTCTCCAAGTGCAGTCTGTCCATAAAAAGGGTTTAAGACACACTCTTCATTCAAGCACAAACTGCATTGAGCAGAAGAAAAAAAAATTAAAGAAAATTAGCATGTAACTCTCACCACCACCAAACTAAAATATGATAAAATTAAAGGATAAAAAAGTAAAAAATAATCACACCTATAAAAAAGATGTGACCTATGAAACAATTAATTATAATAAAGGTGAAGGGATTTTTTATTTTCAAAAGTAAACTTTATAAGTTACTGCAGGCTATCATAAAGAGAATGTATGCTCAATAAGGCAAACGTGTCGTGTTTTTTTCCACATTGGCTAAGCAGGAAAGATAAAAAAACGAATTCACTGCCATCCTCTCTCAGACTCTCCCCTAACCCCATCTCACCCCCCAAAAAAGAGAAAAAAAATTCAGGAATGGTCTAGAATTTACAAGACAGGTCTCAGAAGAATAATTACATCCTAAAATTGATATACTTCCCAATTCCAAAGTAACTTTCTCTTAAAAGATCTACATACCTCACAAAAAGTAATTGTACCACTAGAATGAGACTATCCATAAATTATTACTCTTACTATTGTGGTTGACAAGAACTCATCCTGTAAAACTATTTGAATAACTTGTAATTGGAGGGGAAAATTTCAAAAGAAGTCATACTAATGAATTATAACTAAAACCTCATTCACTTCTGGGCCCCCACAGAATATTTTAATATAAAACAAAAATAGTAAAACCATTTGCCAACATCTATTCCAGAGTAAAGACTGCAAGGATATCAGGCAACCAAATTCATGTCAGATCTCTCAGCATGTGAAGACAAAGGCATTTCCATGGAAATGAGATGCCAGTATTTGGCAGTTATAAAAGTGACTTAGGGTTAGATTCTTCTGTGGTAATTTGGCATCTTCTGTTAGAGGTGAATTGCTTTTGTGGCTTATCTCTCCTTTCGTAGGTAGAAATAGGATATTGATAATTTCCACAGATAGGTAAGACCTATTGACAAATCACCGAATATGAAAACACATTGTGTTCTTATGAATGCTGTCAGTGTTCCTAAACTAGTTTCTCTATTTTAAAATCAGATCAAGACAAAAACAAAACCTGTATGAACCAAAAAAGCATGTCCTTAAGAAGTTGAAATCACTTGGAACATTAGGCTGGTCTAATGTACACTGTTTAACCAAAAAGGTCATCTGGTTCTCCCCTCCCCCACAAAATACATATATGATGATAAATGGGAGTGAGATGGACAGGAATTACAGGAGTCCAGATTATATATGCTTCATCCCTGTCATCCATGTACCACATACGTTTAGTCCCCATTTCTGTCAAGTGGATAAGTTTAGTTCTATGGTGATGGTTGGAGTATTTACAAGCATCTTATTTACAGTACTTCTGTAGATTGCAGGCCAATTTTCTCTTCTTCCACTTCTAGTCAATCTGAGCTTGGTTTTCTTAATGAAAAGGGTAGAATCTTAAAATGGTTACTCAACTGGTTTACCACTTGTATTCCATAATGGACATGTGCCAAAGTAATAATAATGCTTAGTAAGTACAGAAGAATGGGTTCCACATGAGGAGGTAAATGTAAGTACACCAAAAGAACGACAAGGGCCAGCGGTACAAGCAACAAATTCAAAGTCTGGCATCTTGTGTTGCTCATCTGACACACGATAAGGCGACATGTGATGTTGGCAAAAGCTGTTCCAACCATGTAGTAGAAGAGTCTGGGATGTTTCTCTAAAATATCTGATGGTGACCAGAGAACCCAACTTGTACTCAGAATGAAAAGCAAACATGGAGAAATAAAGGGCAGCATTGTTTCATAGATGGAACTGTGCTTCAAGGTGTTAGCTCTGTAGGCCTTGAAAAAGTTATATAAACTCATTGGCAGAGTCACACATGCTGCACATCCAATAATCATTGCAGTGAATAGGTCTCTATATAAGAAATTAAACAGGAAAGGTTCATACCAGGCCTCAACTCCCACAATCGCAGTCACTATGTAGACAACAGAAATAGTCACCTGGCTAATGTCATATCCCCATGGCAAGAAGAGAATTCCTGTATTATACTTTTCCCAATGGGACAGGATAAAAGAAAACAAGACTACCCATAAGAGGATATATAAAACAACAACACTGACACCCGTTGTTCCCCGTCCAAAGATGGAATATACAGTCACTACAAAGTAAACGCATGACCAACTATCTAGGCCATGGTCAAATAATTCTCCTAAAGGGGTGCTGGAGTTGGTTCTACGAGCTTGCTTTCCATCAACACCATCTAGAGTATAAGCAACGAAGTTAAGGATTCCTACTACAATCCAAACCCAGCCAGGTACATGCTTCTGACCTGGTGCTGATGCAAAAAAGTCAGGATCAAAGTAGGCCATTAGTAAGAAATTGAATATAAGCAACAGAAAGCATGATAGGGTTATCAAATTCAGAGCCAGCCACGTAGGGAAAATCTTTACTATAGTATTCCAGAATGGGTGCATAACATACAAAGAGAGAGGATTGGTGTCCACAGCCCTGTACTTGTATTTATCGAAGCCGGCCAGCTGCTCGGGAGTCACGTACTCGTAACTGAAGGCCATGATGACAGTGAGGAGGAGGAAGAAGAGGAGGAGGAGGAGGAGGCACCGGCGGCTGCCTCGGAAGCGTGGAGGAGCCGGCACCAGAGAGGGCTCGACTTGAGTGCTAAAGGCTGAGGGAATGTGGAAGCTCCAAGCTCCACCTCCCGCCCCACCCCCCCGCCCCGACCCCCCAACCCAGATTTTCCTGTATTTATAAGAAAGAGGTATAACCTTCTGGGGCACTGGGGGAGTAAATCACTATGAATAACAAGGGTCCAGAGAGGGCCTGCCACAGACACACTCAAGGTGGAACCCCAATTTTACTGTAGATATAATTCATCCCAAGTCCTAGTGTAACTAACAGCCCTTTCAGTCTATCTTTGATTGAATATCTGAGTTCTGCTATATAGCTCCTACATAAAATAGGTAATAATGAGGACACTGCATATTGGTTTAATGAATATGTGTTAATAAGTTTATTTGAGTTAAAAACAATTGGATGGATTTAATGGGCTTGTATAGATAATGTTGTACCTGAGGCAAATAAAAAAATCTTGGTTCTCATCCAGCTTCAAATGCTTACAACTGTTCTGACTTTAGGTAAGTCACTTAAAATCCCTCGTCCTAAATTTCCTCATCTTAAAAAAATAAAAAGAAAGAACTGTATGTCTGGTCTCTGAAGTTTCTCCCTACTCTAGACATAGATGTATTTTCTTCCTCATTTTGCAAATAGGAGAATATATACATGTTTCCTTCTATACTCAGGAAATTTGCAAGCTCTTATAGCAAAATAATGTAAATAGGAGACCTGTGGCTTTTCAAAGTATTTCCATTCCAATTCTCACATCTCAGATCAGACCATTACATATCAAAATTTGGAGTCCTTTAAAATGAAATGGTTCATTATAATCAACAGAGCTATTTTTCTAAACTAATTAGCTGAGAAGAAACACAATTCTGTCCATGAATGAGGGCTCTGTTCCTCTACTAATTGATTAAATATTCTTTCCTGATTGCTCTGAGAATGTTTCCAAGTTTGGTCAGGTTTCAAAAATTCCCTTTACAATCATAAGCACAAAAATAAATTTTAGTTTGTTTGGTAGGCAGTGGATTTTTAATATCATACTGTTTTACCCTAAGAAAATTACCTCTTGGGGAGCAGATATACTGTACATTATTGTTTCTCTTCATTCTGTCTTGTCTGCACTCTACTCCCATTTTCAAAGTTCTTTGGCTAAATTCAAATTCAGCAAACATTTCTTAATGCTCTAAAGTATACAGATTCTGCTAAGGTGCAGTGAGAGATTCAAAGTTTCAATAAACTATAATCCCTGCCTTCTATATTTGTTTATCAGACTTGCTCTACTGCTTAAATTTCAGGTATTGATAAGGCTTCCTTAATAAGGAGATAGCCATTTTCTCCCTTCACATACTGACTTCAATTCATAAAATGCCTGCACATATAATGGATAATAAAGACCTTATCTTTCTTCGTAGATAGCAAACATTTCATAACTAAGAGTTCATTGTAATTGAGCCATTATACTGTCTCCATGAAAATTTAAATCACTTTGTAATTTCATCTTGTATTTAACTTGATCAAATCAAAGTAACCAAATCTTTTATATTGAAAATAACATAAGTTTCATCCTTCATTTCATCACTTTAGATTACTTTTGACAGGTAGATTAAATAATTTAATCACTATAGGAATTTCTAATCAATAGAAAAGCCTTAAATTTTGAATGAGATTCACAGAGCAAAACCCCCAGGAAAAACTTTTAATTAAATAACCGAATGATCGTACAATAATATTATTCTTTCCACTGCATCATTTTGCCTCCTGTGAACAATGAAGAGGTCTGTTGTTTTGTTAGCTATGTTTTGTTCTACTTTGTCTTTTAAAGACTTGGGGCACACACACTAACATTAAGTGTTTCTTGTTAAATCAACAACAACAACAACAACAAAAAATACACATGTGCCTATATCACATACACTACACACCCTCTAACTGTGGCTTCCTATTGTTTCTAAGATAAAATGTAAACTCTTCTAGTAGCTATTGGAAGCCCTTTGCATCTGGGTTTCATCTGATCCTTCGGGGCTGCTTTCACGTTATTCCTCCTTGAACCTTCTGTATGGGAACCAAATTGTCCTTGTTATTCCCAATTCATGACATTCCATCTCATTCCTGTATCTGTATCTCTTTATAGGTTGTCTGACCCACATTCCTGTAATGCAGTCCTGTCAGATACTCACATGCTGAAATCCTAACCCCTTTGGAGGCTCCAGACAAGTGCCATGTCATATCTAAAGGTTTTCAGAATTTTATTTTTTATTTATTTTTAGATTTCAACTCAACCCAATCATAATTTGTCTTCATTATATTTACGTAAACATAGGGACATATGAATACATGGATGAATACTTGACTTGAATTGAGAAAAAATTCAGTTTGTTTTTATAATTTTATATGGATTAAAACTTGTGAGTTTGTTCTCATAATTCCTTTCTTTTAAAGAAAATGTTCCTCTTTCATTAATTCTGAAGTTCTACTATACCATGATTTTGAATGTCTATAGCATTTATCATATGAAACACAGTTTTCAGCTACTGTCCTGATCTCTGCTGGTCTTTTTATCTTGGGTACATTGGGTGTATATCTAGAACCATGAGATACTTGGGAAGAAAACAGCATTTTACCTTATTGTTTTTGATGGAAGTTAAAAACTTATACATTAATTTCATGTCCTATCATCTTGGTCACCTAATACATGTCATAGAAATGTCAATAATTAAGAATTTTGGAATAAAATAATGTATTTTAATAGATTTATTCATTATATAGGATTTGATTCAATTGATCTTTGAAAATAGTTTTCATTGATAGGAAGTTTAAAATCAATATAACCTTGTGACAAGAAGCAATTCTTATGCTTCTTTTTAAACACTTCACTTACCAAATGTGATGACAGCAAAAAACAAATTCTTCCCTGCTGAGAATATGATACAATTCCTCTAATTGCTTCAAATCATGTGTTATATTTTGTATTTATGATGATCAATAAGAGATTTGGGGATAAATGGTCTTCATAAAGAGCATTTATAATTTTTTTTTCTCTAGACAGTCCAGTATCTATTATCAATTATTTCTTCCTGTTTCTTCAGGACCAAATGTTTCTGCCAGGGATAGGCAGAGGAGAAGGACACTTATGGTTAAAGAAAGATTAAGTGCATTTTTCAGGTATAAGGAATATTCTGAAGGGCTATAGCTCTTTTTAACTCCATTCCCCAGTCCATGCTTGGCAATTCCATTGCTCATTGCTTTGCCCTCATGGTGTCTGGAAAAAATGCATATGGAGATCTACATCTCTAGAAATAGGTGAAGAGAAGAAATATGCTAAAATTGAATGAAATTACTTTCAAGTGGTCTAAAGAGTTTATAATCATGAGATATTTTTCACTTGCTTTGTGAGGTAAGGAATAGTGTTTATCAAAGTTTATTTTTTCTTTTTTTTTTGCATTTTTTGGAGATCAATTGGGGTTAAGTGACTTACCCAAGGTCACAGGGCTAATTTTTGTGTTAAGTGTCTGAGGCTGGATTTGAACTAAGGTCCTCCTGACTTCAGGGCTGTTGCTCTATTCACTGTGCCACCTAGCCACCCCCCAAAGTTTCTTTCTAGTATTTTAGAACAAAACCTCATAAAATTTAGAAAGAATATGGCAGGTGCCAGCTAAGTGCTTACTGAAACTTGTAAATTACTTGGAAATTATCTTCATTTTACATACATATTTCATCAAAATATTGTTTTCTTTGAAAATTATAGATGTTAGATTCACGTCTTCAGTGCCTAACAACGAAAAACAATTGAGCTGTGTTCAAGGAAACCATGGCAACAAAGGGCTGAAGAGGAGGAGAATTACAGCCACACATCACAGCTGGTAACAGGCATAAGATGGTGCACTCTGCATGAGAAGCAGCAAATAGCCAACATGGCCCGGTCATAAAGTTCATGGAGATTATGGAAGGGATTGACTTGGAGCATACACAGCAGTGGTACCAGCAGTGAGCCTTAGAGGCAGCTGTGACAGCAGAAGCAGCAGTTTTAGCAGGTTTTGGCTCAGAAACACTTAAGTGATTGGACAATTAGTCAGAAAGAGATTATGAAGTACTCTGAACTGACACAGGACACAGGACCAGGAGCTAAATAGTAGTAATAGGCAATTTCATTGCCCTTATACAATTCTGGGTTGCAGTTGTGTAACAGAGAGGATTCTTTGTGATCCATAACAAAGGAACAGGGAGCATTGTCAGAGTTCTAGGGCTGAGAGGAGCACTAGTGCTTATGACTGCAGGGGAGCATGGTCCCTTCCTGAGCAAAAACCAGAATGCAGACAAGGAGATCAGTGATGACATCTCTCTTGCAAGACACCATCATATTGGAACACCAAAAATTTGCAGACCCCTAAAACTATATCCAAAAAGAGCAATACAAAAAACAACAACAACAAAAAAAAAACAAACCAACCTGAAACTTGAGACAATACTTCCACATCTCAACATCAGAATCGAATTTTAAAATAATGTTTGAAGTCAAGAAATAGGCTAGAAAAAGGAGCAAACAGTGATAAAAAAGAACATTACTATAAGAAGCTATATGGTGACAGGGATGATCAAGACACAAACTCAAACTCAGGGGACAAAAATGTGAAAACAGCAGCAAGCAAAGTCTCAAGGGAAAAAAAATGCAAATTGGAGAAAAGTCAAAAAACAATTCCTGGAATTTTAAAGAAATATAGGAGCATTAGAATAAAAGTTGAGAAAAGAAATGAGAGAAATTTAAGGAAATTATAAAAAGAGAGTTAATAGCTTGATAAAAGGGGTACATCAAATACTGAAGAAAATAGTAACTTAAAAAACATAATTGGATAAATGGAAATGAAATACAAAAAGTCACTGAAGAAAATGATTCCTTAAAAATCAAAATTGGTCAAGTAGAAGATAATGACTCTACAAGTAATCAAGAAACAATAAAACAAAACCAGGAGAATGAAAAATCAGAACTATCTCATGTATATGTATATGTATATGCATATGCATATGTATATGTGTGTATGTGTACACATATACATATATATTATCAGAAGAAAAAAGACCTGAAAAACTGATTAAGGGGTAATAATGTTTTTTTTTTTTTAAAGCAATTGGGGTTAAGTAACTTGCTCAAGGTTACATGGCTAGTCATTATTCATGTGTGGGTGCTCATTTTCTGAGGCCGGATCTGATCTTGGGTCATCCCAACTCCGAGGCCGGCGCTCTTACTCACTGCGCCACCTAGCCGCCCCTTTAGGGCAATTGGGGTTAAGTAACTTGCCCAAGGTTACACGGCTAGGTTTTTTGTTTGTGCGGATTAAGTGTTGGAGGCCGGCTCCAAACTCAGGTCCTTCTGACTCCAGGGCCGGCGCTCTATTCACTGTGCCACCTAGCCGCCCCAAGGGGTAATAATGTAAGACTTATTGTACTACCTGAGAATCAAGAACAACAATAACAACAAAGCATCTAGTCATCTCATTTTAAGAAATTATTAAGGAAAATTGCCCTACTATCTTTGAACCAAAGAGTAAAATAGAATTTAAGAGAATTCACCAATCACCTCTGAAAATAGATGCCAAATTTAATACTCCCAGTAATATTATAGCCAAATTCCAGATCTCTCAGATCATGAAAACAAAACAAAACAAAGAAGGAAAAAAATTACGAGTAGCCAGAAAGAAGAACTTCAAATGCTGTAGAGTCATTGTCAGGATTCCACAAGGTAGAGCTGTTTTCTTTCTCTGAAAGATTATACTCAGTTTTGCTGGGTAGGTTATTTTTGGTTCTAGTTCAACTTTTTTGCCATCCAGAATGTCATATTCTAAGGCCTCTTCTCCTTTAATGATGCACAGGTGTCCATCACGTCTAGAGTATTTTCCCTCTTCAACATCTCTTCATATAAGATTCCATCAAAGCTCAGCACAAGTTCTATCCCCTATGTGAAACCTTCCTTGTTATTGTTAGTTCTTACTAGTACTTAATGCTCTCAGCTTTCCCCCATAACTTTGTATTTACTTTGTATGCGTTTTCTATTTACCTACTCCCTCACTCCCCAAATAAAAGCTTCTTGAGGGAAAAGATATTTGATTTTTGTTTTTATTTTTAAGCAGCAGTCTACCAAGCACATAGTATTAATAGATACTTTAAAAATTGAATTTAGTTGGAACTTTTCAAGAAGATACACATTTTAGAGTCATCTTCAGAAAATGAGTACCATGTCAAAAGGCTCAAGGATATGTGAGGCCAAATTAGCTTCTATGTGTTAGGACCTATAGTTCTACTTGTTTATTATTTTTTTTAACAAATTGTAATATAATTTAGACTTCTGAGATCAGAAGATTTAAAGCTAGCTCTCTTCTTGGATATTATTAACTGTGAATTACTTATTGGTTCACTTTTCTACTATTTTTCTTCCTATACTATAGTTGCTACTGTCTATAGCATGGTGCTTGGCAGATCTGTGGGAGCAATTAGTTGATTCATGCATCCTTTTCAATCTAAAGTCCTTTTGATTAAATTCAGAAGACTATAGAGAAATGTATATTTTACTAGTCCTTGTTAAAAGTACTTTATCCCTGAAAAAGGACCCAGCATTTGTCTATTTTTAAACTATGGCCTTGAAATTTAAATAATATTTTCAAGCACTATCCCCTTAACCAGCTGTTTACTTCTCAAATCTGCCTTTCTCTCATGAATACCATAAATTGAATTTATATTCATGATGAAAACATTACCTATACAGATGAGATCTCTGTGTTAATATTTGTTTATACCTATAACTTCATAACTATAGCCAATATGTTCAGGTACCTTAAGGTATTATCTGTTGTAATGGCAAACAAATTAGTACTTTGGTGCTTGTTTCAGCTATTCTAGGGCCTTTGAGGCTCACCTTTGACTGTATCAAGTCTTAGTTGGAAACAGTATACGTTGTGTTGCCCATAATAGGCCTAAGGGAGTTTGGAGACCCTTCCCTGCCATTAATAAACCTAACATCATCACATAAAGCCTTTGGTGGGAGAAATTTGCTGAAAGAGCAGAACATGTAGGGTGGAACAGGAAGGAGCAGAACCAAGAAAAACTTGAGCACCAGTTGGGACCAACCAGAACTGAAAAGGAGAATGCTTGTGATTTTGACCTTCTATAGCACAATGTCTGTTGGCATTCTGCCTTTTGTTTTGAGACAGAAGTCATGAAATCGAGCTTTAACTGCTGTTTACAGACGTCCTGTGACTTTACTATTGATTTGTGTTTGACTTCTCAGACAGAAGCCTTTCCTGTCACATTGTATTTCTTTGTGAGACAGAAAGTGAATTGAGATAATAGTGCCAGCAATGTGTATAAATATTTCTGTAGGTCTCTTAAGCTTTCTTTTCCTAGAAATAGAAACTTTGAAGAGCTTGGAGTGGAGCAATAAGCTGAGATATAGAACCAAAACAGATCTGTCTACTTGTGAATCCAGGCAAGAGCTGGGAGCAGCCCGCCCATAGAAGAGGAGCCTTGGGATTTGGAAGTCAACGTCCAGTTAAGATGAAAGAAGACTTTATTTGGCTACTCAGTATTTTAACTTACTGTGACCTAGGGGTAGATGGTTTTTGTACTTTCTGCTACCCCTTAAGGATGATTGACTGAAGGATGATTAGAAGCCAGCTTCCAGTCAAGATGAAAGAAGACTTTACTTGGGTACTCTATGTTGACTGATGAGATTGTGATTTACTGAATGATATATTTTGTTAAAGACTATGTGACCACCTTAGTAATAAATTATGTTATTATGTTGTATATGTTGTACATTAATTTCCTGAATATTTTGCTTTGTTTTATTGCTGAATAAATGGAAAATTCTCTATACTATGCTAGTAGAATCTTAAAATAATTCACAGTAGCAGTCCTCAGGAGAGCTGCTCGTGATTGGCTTTACATCTGTCCATACATAAATCACTAGAAATAGGTAGCATTTATGAGATTTGACAAATCTCAGAAGTCTCAACATCATGTACTAGATATATATCCCAAGAAAACAGAAGAATCTCTTCTGTTTCTACTGAATGTCAGTTCAACAACATCGATGTCCCTCATCATGGAGTTAATCATCATCACTGCTCTGACCGTTTCTAGATGACTTCTTTCCTCATGGTACTTTCGGGTTTGTGTCATTATAATTTGGATAATAGACTATACTTCCATTTACCTTTCTAATTTTAAAAGAATTTCATTTCTATGACTTAATTTTAAATGTGTAGTGGTTCTTTTTCTTCTCTTCCACCTTTGTCCCTTATCTTTCTACCCTTTAGCTTTCTGATATTGGTTATAATTCCACTTTGCTTCTTCCCATCATTTTCTCTTTTATTTCTTTCCTGAAACCCTTCTCCCATTATTTTCAATAATATTTTATTTTCTCTTGTAGCCTTGAAAATAAAAACACATTCCATTACCTTTGGCACCTCATTCCCCCTCCACCACCCATTTTTTTCTAGAATATACACTAACATGATTTTTGTGAAAGCTGATACTTGAAACTGCACAATACAAATATAGCTCAGTTTCTGTAGGACCATCTAAAATTTTCTTTGGATTCCATGCTTCTTGAAACTGAGATGATTAAAATTACTAATAAGCAAGTTTTGACTAAATATTTTAGGGAAATGTTATAATTCCAGCTGTCCAAAAGTAAAATGGGCTGCCTTAAAAGACTGTAGATTTTCTTTCACTGGAATTTTTCAAAGGAATTCTAATGAAATTTTTAATTCCTTTCAAGAAATTCTTTAATTTCTGGCTATGTGGGGATTTACTTTTAGCGTATATTCTTTTTAAAGTGTAGAAATTACCTGATGCTACAGAGGTTCCTGAAATTCTATTATTCTATGAGTCTTAATTTTGTCTGTTTATATGTCTACCTCTCATCTATCTCCCTCCCCTGGCTCTTTCTTTTGACTTATCTGATAGACCTTTTGTATAAATCTTGCAACTCACTGATCACAATTATGGTAGATTTCCAGGAAATGTGATAATTTATTAGAAATTATGGCTTTGTGAATATTTATTTTAAAAATACATTTAAAATATTTACATGGGGGGCAGCTACTTGGCACAGTGAATAGAGCACTGGCACTAGCATCAGGAGGACCCGAGTTTAAATCTGGCCTCAGACCCTTAACATTTATTAGCCATGTGACCTTGGGCTAGTCACTTAACCCCAATTGCCTGCCTTCCTCCTCCTCCAAAAAAAAAAAAATAAATAAGAGCAAAAATAAAATGTTTACATGCCATCCTTTTCTTTCCATGACTTATTTTTAAATGTTTTGTTATTTAACTTACAAGATTTTTGGCATATATATATATATACATACAAACATATATGTGTATGTGTGTGTATGTGTGTGTGTGTGTGTGTGTGTGTGTGTGTGTGTGTGTGTGAGAGAGAGAGAGAGAAACCTTCTATTACCTTCTACCTTTAAAAAAATAATAGTGTGATTTCCATAGTATAACCTATTGGCTTTCGGGAGTATTTAAATCTGATGAATTTTCAGACTATTGGAGCATGTTTATCTCCATTTCATACATATATTTCTTAATCTTTTCCACTATATAGCATGTGCAAGTTTGCACTGCAGTAATTAATCTCTATTTTTTGAGTGTATGTCTTATATTCTGATACAGATACCCATATATTACCAATTTCTTTGGACTTCTGATAAGATTTTGTTTAGCCTTAAAAGAAATAGTGAATTTTATCAATAAAAATTAACCTTTTCCCATTTTCAAGCCTATAGTCTATTGTTTTGCTGATAACAAAAATTTTTATTCATATCAACAGTTAATAGCTTTGACAAAACTGGTCTTCTCACTGTTCTTCCAACCAACAGTTCATGACTTCATTTTTTGTTTTTAAAATACTATTTTTGAAGGGAAAAAAATTCTGTTTTTTTTTCTCCTTCACATCTCCTCCTCTTTGAGAAAGAAAACAAAATATTATCCTCTTACAAAGGGAAATGAGCAAAGTAAATCCCCACATTGAACGTGCTAAAATGCCTCTTTCTGCAAATTAAATGTATATATTTCTATCAGAAAATGGGTAATATTCTTCATTATGGTTTTTCTTGAATAATGCTTAATGATTTTATTGATCAGATTCCTTAATTTTCAGATTAAAAAAATCACTTTAGAAATGTGGTTGTTAAAGTATAAATTATTTTCCTGCTTTTACTCACTTCACTCTCTATAATATTATTCCCATGTTTCCTTGAAATGATTTTCTTTTCTATTTGGGTAATAGCATTCCATTAAATTCATATACCATTAGTAGTTCAACCCTTCCCCAAATTATAGGCATTCTGTTGGCTCCAAAGTTGGTTTCTACCATACCATTTTTCTCTTCCTTTGATCTTCTTAGAATATATGCTTCATCATGGAATTACTGGGTCAAATGTTCTGCATAGATTAGTATTCTTTTTAGGGGTAGTGCATAGTTTCTGATTGTCTTTCAGAATGGAATTCAGCATTCTAAGCTTCACCCAGCACACTATTATGCCTGTTTTCCCACAGCTCTTCTAAATCTTTAGTTTTTTATTTTTCTTTCTTTTTTTCAGCTTTTAAAATCTGATGGGCTTCAGAGTTGTTTTACTTTGCCTTCCTTTAATTTTTATTGATTAAGGACATTTTTTTCACATGAGTATAAATAGCATGGATTGGTTTTCCCCTTGATAACTCACTGTTCATATACTTTGACTGTTTTTTTTTTTTCATTTGGGAATGGTCTTATTTTCACAAAATTGAATCATTTCCTTATATGTTGGAAATGAAATAATGTTTTTAGAGAAATTTGCTGCAAATATATTTTATTTTCTCCAGGTTAACTATTTCCCTTCTAATATTATATGTATTTAATTTATGTGTATAAAACCTTTTAAAATTCTATCTAATCAAAATTATCCATTGAATGACTTAATTGTCTTTGATACTCTCTGTCTTTTGGTCATGAATAATTTCCTCATCCATATATTGAAACAATAATTTCTCCATTATATCTCTAATTTGTTTATGATATGAGTTTTTCTTTATTTCTTCATTATATTTATCCCTTTGCAACATATCTGAGGATGTGGTGTGAAATGGTGATCTCAATTTAATTTCTTCCATAATGTTGTAGTTGGACTCATTGGATTCATTGAATCCTTGAATACTAGAATGGTTAGCTTCTATCTACTGTGTGCCTAATCTGTTCCACTGACCAGTTTCTCTATTTTTAATCACTATCAATTCATTTTGATGATTAATGCTTTCTAGTATAGTTTGAGATCTTTCACTGCTGAGTCCTTTTCATTAATTTTTTTTACTATTTCTCTTGAGATACTTTTTTTGTTTTCTTTTTGTTTTATTTTGAAGGGGGAAAGGCAAGGCAGTAGTTGGGGCTAAGTGACTTGTCCAAGGTCACACAGCTAGTGAGTGTGTCAAGTGTTTGAGGCCAGATTTAAACACAAGTCCTCTTGACTCCAGGGCCAGTACTCAATTCACTGTTCCATCTAGCTGTCCCTTCCCTTGGGATTTTTGACCTTTTAATCATCTAGATAATTTTATTATTTTTTTCTTATTCAATAAAGGAATCTTTTGGTAATTTAATTAATCTAGCAAAGGATAATTTAAGTACTATAACCATTTTAAAAATTATATTTCCTCAGCATACCAATGAGAAATTAAATTTTCCTCCAGTCATTTAGGCCAGTATTTTTAACTGCTAAATCTTTTATCACATTGTATTTCTTTGGAACTTTGGCTCTTTCTGTTACTCTACTGTTTTTCTCCATTTATATAGGGTTTTTTTTTTTTTGGCTTAGAAACTCTTGCTTTGGCTACAATGTTTCCACAAGTTTTCATTTTGGGGTGTCTTTAAAGAGATGATTAATGAATTCTGTCTATTTTCACTTCATCCTCTTTATTTAATATATCTGGTTAGATATATATGATTGTTTTAGTTCAAGAACTTACTGTCCCTAGTTGCTGATATCCTAGATCAGAAGTGGGGAACCTACTACCTCAAGTCCACATCCTGAGGATTTCTTCTATGAAGTTTGGATTCAAAGGGTCACACTTGAAAATCTAGAGTGCCACATGTGGCCTTGTGGTCACTGATTCCCCTCCCTTTTCCTAGGTAAAAGTCTTCATAGTGAGAACACTCTATGCCTACCTGTGCTCTAAGCACTGAAAGTTGAGTTCACTTTTCTGCACTAGGGTCAGAGAAAAAGTGGGCCCACTGTAGGCCTACCCTTGCTCTGAGACTAAGAATAGAATTTTGGGCTCTAATCTTTTATTAGAGGACAACACTGTAGCACTTTGGTGGGGGGTAGTGAAGGTAAGTCTGAGATCCCTGTTCTAGGACAGCAGAAAAGAAATAGGATAAATTTGTGATTTCCTTTATAGGCCAGAGGGACAATATAATGATCCTTTTAAGAGTCAGGAAGTGAAGAGGAGGTAAATCTTTAATCTCTGGCTTCTGGGTCAGAGGGATAATACTGTGCCCCTATTATTAGCCCAAGGTCTGGGTCTATCATCCCAGGCTGTCCAAGGACCATATCTCTTGCCCTGGCTCGAGTCAAATGTTTTATCTTGAGCTGGAAAAATGGAAAAATGACACACTGATTTTATGTGGGAGATTTCTGGAACACTATTTGGTCTGGAGTAGTACTGGGGAATTATGGATTATATCTCTTCCTTCTCCATCTTGACTGACACTTTTGTGCCTTTACAGAAATAGAATAGAAACTCTTTACATACCCCATTCCTCTGAAGTCCTTTGCTTCTTTTCTGAAGATTAATTAGGCTATATAGAAGCAATAGTTCATCAAGTCTTTGGGGTTTTTTATGTTTGTTTGTTTTTAGCTACATTTTCCTTTGTCCTTCCATGCAACTGATTCTTTTTCACTGTGGATTTTCTTGAGTGATGCTTGAAACTCTTGGCTTCCCCACATCAACAGCTATTTCCTTATCTTAGGGAACATTGATGTTAACATTTTTTTAAAAATTATTTTTAGTTTTCAACATTCATTTTGCAAAGATTTTGAATTACAGATTTTCTTCCGATCTCTCCCCTACCTCCCACTCCAAGATGGCAAGCATACTGAATACCCCTTCCACAATCTGCCCTCTTTTATGTCCCCCCTAATCCCTCCCTTATTTTCTTGTAAGACAAGATGTATTTCTATAACGCATTGCCATGTCTTATTTCCTGGTTGCATGTAAAAAAAAATTAACATTTGTTTTTAAAAAATTTTAAAACTTCGAGTTCTCCCTTCCTCACCCATCCCCACTGAGAAGACAAGCAATTCAATATAGGTTATACATGTGTAGTAATGCAAAACATTTCCACAGTAGCCATATTGTGAAAGACTAGCTATATTTCCTTCCATCCTATCCCACCCTGCACTTATTCTATTTTCTCCTTTGACCCTGTCCCATTTCAAAAATGTTTGCTTCTAACTACCCTCTCCCTCAATTTGCCCTCCCTTCTATCATCACTCCATCTTATCCCCTTCCCCCCTTCTTTCCTGTAGGGTAAAATACACAATTGAATGTGTATGTCATTACCTCCTTAAGCCAAATTCAATGTGAATAAGTTTGACTCATTCCCTTTCACCTACCTGTTCTTCTCCTCCATTGTAACAGCCTTTTCCAGCCTCCTTTGAGACAACCCTCTCCATTCTATCTCCCCCATCTCTCTCAATATATTCCTCTTTCACCTCTTAATTTTATTTTTTATATCATCCATATTCAACTGTGCCCCCTCTCTATGTATACATATACACACATACACATACACATACACATATACATACACACACATACACCCACCTTACATACATATATGTGTATATATACATATATATACATACATAATCCCTTCAACTATCCTCATACTGATAAAAGTCTCCTGAGTTACACATATCATCTTTCCACAAAGAAATTTAAATAGTTCAACTTTAATAAGTTCCTTATTTCTCTTTCTTGTTTACCTTTCCATGCTTCTCTTGCTTCTTGTATTTGCAAGTCATATTTTCTTTTCAGCTCTGGTTTTTTTTCATCAAGAATGCTTGAAAGTCCCCTATTTCATTGAATATTCACATTTCCCCCCAATGTATTATACTAAGCTTTGCTGGGTAAATGATTCATGACTTTAATTCTAGCTCCTTTGACCTCCAGAATATCCTAATCCAAGCCCTTAAATCCCTTAAGGTAGAAGCTGCTAGATTTTGTGTTATCCTGATTGTGTTTTGTGTTTCCACAGTACACAAATTGTTTCTTCCTGACTGCTTGTAATATTTTCTCCTTCACCTGGGAACTCTGGAATTTGACTATAATATTCCCAGGAGTTTTCTTTTGGGGATCTTTTTCAAGAGGCAATTGGTGAATTTTTTCAATTTCTATTTTGCCCTCTGGTTCTAAGATATAAGGTGATTTTCCACTTCAGTGGTTTTTCCAATGAGATATGAAAGATTGCCTCTATTTTTTCATTTGTTTCAATTTGTTTTATAGTATCTTGATTTCACAGAAAGTCATTAGCTTCAATTTTCCCCGGTCTGATTTTGAAGGAATGGTTTTCTTCTGTGAGCTTATGAAATACCTTTTCCATCTGGCAAATTCAGCTTTTTGAGGCATTTTTTTTTCCTCATTGGCTTTTTTGGCCTCTTTTGTCATTTGAGTTAGTTGGTCTGAGCCCCCAGTCTGGGCTGGTGTGGCTCATGTGGAACTGTGCTCTACTCTCAGCCTGGTTCAATAGACCCTTCATGTTGACCTTCCAGGCTGCCTTCAATGGCAGATTTGTTTCGCTCTGTCATTTTGTGGTTTCTGGAGCTCTAAAATTTGTTTAGAGTCATATTTTACAGGTATTGGAGGTGGTTGGAGGGGAAGCTCAAACAAGTTCCTGCTTTTCCTCTGCCATCATGGCTCCCCAATTTTAATCTTTAAGTGGTAAACTTTGTCATATTTTCTTGGAATAATAGCCATTCTTAGAATTCCACCAAATAAAATACAATAAAACAGAGAAATGGAATGCATCTAAAACATTAAATTCAACACTCACCTATCAGCAAATTGATTAAAGTGGAGAACTCGGCTCAAATTCCATTTCATCTGATCAAGGTGAGATAGTCTGATTCAGCCTGGTGTTGATAGAAGTGTATACCTATGACCATTGCTGTGATAAAAACAAAATTATATCAAAACTATTGCTTCCCAGAAGGAATTGAAACAACCCTAGAGTAAATTCCTGATACATTTTTAATAAGCAATTGGGATTAAGTAACTTGCTCAAGGTTACACGGCCAGTCATTATTTGTGTGTGGGTGCTCATTTTCTGAGGCTGGATCTAATCTCAGGTCATCCCAACTCCAAAGCCAGTGCTCTTACTCACTGCGCCACCTAGCCGCCCCAAAATTCTTGATATATTCTAATATAAATAGAAGCTAATAGAAGTTTTTCCATAAGTAGTAACCACATTTAGCTAATTAGGTCAACTTGCTTTATTCAACTTTGCTGGTAATATCTTGATATTTTTATCTCTCTTGCACTTTAATGACCACTTGCAGCCTTAAGGTCAGTAAGTTATTTCCTTTGTTATGATTTAAGTCCTCTTCATCAACAAGTTGAATTTCAATAAATAGGTTTCATTTTGTATGTTATGGTCCATGTTGATCTAATTCATTAAATATAATGGAAAATGGACTTTTTATTTAATTTTTCCAGAAGAGTCTGTAAGTGATGTTATTGTTATTTTTCCCCTCACTGTGCCTGAATAAGTTAAAGAATGTCATGAGAACAAGCATGATGAGTTTTAGAGGGGCCAGTGTGATTTCAATTTTGATTTGACAGCATTTAATGACTATTTGACCAAGGTATTTGGAATTGGTAGGTATGTGTCAGTCAGTATTTTGCATGAGAAATATAACATATAATTACAATTTCATTTTGAGTTACTTTGTGTAATCCCAGAAAAAGATATCATACTTTCATTATTATCATTTTCAAGCCCATATCATTACCATTCTCTAAGCATTCCATAAAATAACAAGTATCAGGGCTCACAGCTGCATAGCATCATTAATGTTTAATTGTAAGCCTAATGCAGCAGGATACCACCTATATTCATCAAATTTCCTTCGCATGGAATGAGATAATGATCTGATTTAATGGGATGATTTTTATACACTTCTCTAGGTACCCAGAGTCATTCACTGCATACTTCCTACCAGGCAGTGATCAGGAGTTTTTTGTAAAACCTCAGATGGGAGAACTTCTTCCACTTCACACTGCTGGAACACTTATCAGTGTTGGATTCACGCCACAAATGTACAGCAGGAAGCATCAGGCGACATTAGTAATACAGGTAAATTCTTGGAAAACCAAATAGTCAAATATTTTATGCATTTATGGGAAACCTCAAAATGGTCTTTCAAATAACTTGAAGATGTGTGTGTATTCCCTTTATATCCTATTGATAATTCTAGCTAAGTGAACAAAATATATTTCAAAGTTTTCACTTAAAGAGTATTGTCTAAATCTTGGCATAAAATCTCAGTTGGCTTTCTTGGGAGAAAATAATAGCTATAAAGTATAACAAGAAATCTAGCACTGATTGGAAGTCACCTTGACAGAAGGCAGAACCCAGATGCCTGAGAGAAGGCAGGGTCTCTCCTGAGCTCTTCCCCAAGCTCCTCTTGAAACCTTGAAATAATTCCCTTAAACAAATTCTGAAGTGACAGAACACACAAAAGAATAGGGTGAGACAATTTTCCATCATAAGGCAACTTAAAAGTTTGGCAAGAAAGGTCTGTCACGCCATGTTGAAAGTGGAGCACAGTCCAATACATGTCATGTCAGTGCAGAGCAGGAAATGACATACCAGGAGCAGGTCTTGATGGTGAATGAATTAGTAGCTGCATCCAGATCTCTCAGCTCACAGATGGTAAGAAGTTTGAACAACTGGTCAAAAGGACATATAGGGGTCTCTTTTCTGGCACTGAGGGCAATATTCTGTTGCTTTGCCACTCTCAAATCCAGTTAACAGTCCTGGGTGGCAGGCCCAGGTTGAGAAGGAGTGCTAGCACATCAGAGCTTGTAGCCACAGCGAAGTGGGGAACTTTACCACAGTTCTAGGGCAGAAAAAATGTGCTCATGGTTACTCGTAGACCAAATCACAGGCTTTGGAATAAATGACTGTGAAGGTCTCTTCTAGCTCTAAATCTATGATCATGAGAGGGGGGTAAATGGTATACTAGCAGGAAATTGGCCTCAGTGTTATCAAGATCTGCATTCAAACCCTGCCTGTAGATATTTATTGGCTCTTTGACTCAGGGAAAGTTATCCAAACTATGAGTGTCCAGTTAAAAAAAAGTCCCTCAGTGAAAAGAAATGTTAGGGAAGGTGGCCTTGCCATACCAGATCTTAAAATGTGTTATAAAGCAGCAATCATCAAACTACTTGGTACTTGGCTAAAAAAACAAATGGTGGATCAGTGGAATAGGTTAGGCACACAAGACACAGTAAATAATTACTCTAGTAATCTACTGTTTGATAAAGCCAAAAGCTCCAGCTTCTGGGACAAGAACTCACTATTTGACAAAAACTGTTGGGAGTAAACTGGAAAATAGCATTGCAGAAACTGGACATAGAGCAATATCTTATACCACATACTAAAATAAATTCCAAATGGATAAATGATTTAGATATAAAGCTGATACTATAAGCAAACTGGGAGAGCAAGGAATGGTTTACTTGCCAGATTTATGGAAATGGAAGAATTTATGACCAAACAAGAGATAGGGAGCATTATGAAATTGAAAATGGATAATTTTGATTACAATAAATTTGGAAAGTTTCTGCACAAGCAAAGCCAATGCAACGAAGATTAGGAGGGAAGCAGAAAACTGGAAAATAATTTTCACAACCAGTGTCTCTGATAAAGGCCTCATTTCTAAAATGTATAGAGAACTGAGTCAAATTGGAAAGAATACAAGTTATCCTCCAACTGATAAATGATCAAAGAATATGAACAGTCATTTTTCAGAGGAAGAAATTAAAGTTATATATAGTCATATGAAAACAAATCCTCTAAATCACTATTGATTAGATAAATGAAAATCAAAACAACTCTTAGGTACCACACCACACCTATCAGATTAGCTGAAATGACAAAACAGGAAAATGATAAATGCTGGAAGTCTGGGAAAATTGGAACACTAATGCATTGTTGGTAGAGTTGTGAACTGATCTAAACATTCTGGACAGCAATTTGGAAGTATGCCCAAAAGGCTGTAAAAATGTGTGCACTTTGATCCTGCAATACCATTTCTATGAATGTAATACAATACTATTGTGCTATAAGAAATGATGAGCAGATAGACTTCAGAAAAATCTGGAAAGATTTATTTGAACTAATGCTGAGTGAGAACAGAATCAAGAAAACAGTGTGCAAAGTTATGGTCACATAATACGATGAATAACTTTGATAGACTTTGTTATTCTCAGCAATGCAAAGTTCTAAGACAACTCCTCAAGAATCATGATGGAAAATGCTGTCCACACCCAGAGAAAGAATTATGGAGTCCAAATGATGATTGAAGCATACTATTTGTGCTCTCTCTTTTTTGCTTTATTTTGTTTCTTCTTTCTTGTGGTTCATTCCATTTGTTATAATTCTTATTTTCAACATGAATAAAGTGAAATATGTATAATATGAATGTATATATAAAGCTAATAACAGATTGAATGCTGTCTTCAGGAGGGGGAGAAAATTTGGAACATAAAAGCTTGTGGAACTGAATGTTGTAAACTAAAAATAAGTAAATTAATGTTTTTCTTTTGGTTTTTGGAGGGCAATTGGGGTTAAGTAATTTGCCCAAGGTCACACGGCTAGGTTTTTGTTTGTGTGTGTGTTAAGTGTCTGAGGCCAATCCGAACTCAGGTCCTTCTGACTCCAGGGCCAACGCTCTACTCACTGCGCCACCTAGCCGTCCCGTAAATTAATTTTTTAAGTCCCTTTCAATAACTTCTAGAATCTAAGACTCTAAATATGCATAACCAAGAGGTCAACAGATATAACGACTGAAATAATAGAAATTAAAGCAACATTAAATGACAACCAGATGTTTTAATTATAATAACCAGTTTCAAGTTTGAAAAAGAGATGATAAGTGCCTGTGTTGATTTTATTTTATATATTTTTTTCTTCAAAAGGAATGTTTCAAAGGTATGTGGCTGGGAGTAGATCAGAAAAATACCTCTGACAAAAAAATTTTAAAGTCTATAATAATTTTAAAAATAAAGACAAATATAGTATTTTATTCACAAATAATTAACTTTAATACTATCAAATCTGGTCACTTTCTTTTTTACAGGATTTCTGAACAGTATATAATAACTTTCACTGTCATTTCATTATTCTCAAAAATATAATAAGGGTTTATTAAACCTAAATCTAATATTTCATGGAAATTATATAAATTTTATGTTTTATATAGTATCATTTGAATTTTACAATGAAAACAATAATTATCAATTTTTGCATGTTTCTGAAAGAATAGAAATGGCTCAAGAAAGCTACAGAAATGATAATATTAATTTGTATTTTATTTTATCATTGTCATTACCATTATACTTTTACATTAAAAGGAATATTGTAATAAAGATCATGGGATGTGGGGAGCCAAAGAAGCCTTGTTCAGAACTCAGATATTAAATTCTAATAGTGGACTTTAAAACAAGAATCTCTTTAGATGTGACTTTTCATCAAGTTAGCTCCTGAGTTCTTTGTTATGGGTTGCACTTATAAGGGTGTTACTTGAGTTCTGATATCAATAGGGTATACCCCAAGATTTTAGTTACTGAGAGCCAAAATATTTGATTCAACAATCAGGGTATCTTTGGGTGGCCAGCTCTAAATGTGATGTCTTTTAAGGATTGTAGCTTTGGCTTTGAAGTTTGCTCTCAATTGTATCTGTTTATGACTGCGGCTGCATTAGCAGATACCTGAGGCCTAGATCAAAGATTTTACCCTAAGACTTTAGTCTCCTAGATAACAAATCCTTATCAAATTATTTAACCTATGTTACCTCCAGGATACAACAGGCTAAGGTAATGGTGGGAATACTTGAGTCCTCTTCCTTTGTCTCATTGCTCTATAAAAACCTCGTCCTGAGAATCAATAAATGGAGTTCATCTTTCTTCCTTGAACTACCCACATGGCCTGGTCATTTCTTATTCAAGTCTCCAGATCATGCTAAGTGCTGGACACTGAGCAGCCCACGGCAATGGGATCATGCTTTTTAATAAGATTAAATCTGAGTATTGGTATGTTCACTTCTCTTTTGGAAAAAGAATCATTATCAGTGAAAAGATATTAAGTCTCTGGTACAATTTAACAAATGAAAAAAATAGCAGACAATATTAAAATAATAGACAAGGTCAACTCTCTATTTCAAGATCATCTATGATTTTTTTTAAATGGTGTGCTTGATGTTAGGAGAAAAACAAAAGAGCTTAATGCAAAATGAATTTTTAAAAGTATCAGGATTGTTTAGTTCTTATGAACTAAAAGAAAATCATTCACAATTTCATAAACTAACTTGCAAAAATTTAATGGCTGCTTTATTTATTGTTTTTTTTTTTCCTGTCAAGCAGTTAAATCAATACATCTCATTGGAAACATATTTCAGCTACTAGTTAATTACAATATAAAAAATAAATGAAAGGGACTTAAAAAATTAATTTATGGGGCGGCTAGGTGGCACAGTGAGTAGAGAGTCGGCCATGGAGTCAGAAGGACATGAGTTCGGATCAGACCTAAGACACTTAAAGCACACACAAAAAGCCGTGTGACCTTGGGCAAGTTACTTAACCCCATTGCCCTCCAAAAAAAAATAAATAAATGAAAAGCACATGAAGAATTTTTAAAAATTGTTTCAAAAGGCTTAAGAAAGGTCTTGCAAAGACCTTGGAGAAAATAGCTCTTTAAATTAATAGAGTTCAAGGCGGAGTCAAGATGGCGGAGTAGAAACAGCTCCTCCAAGTCACTCTGCCCCCAGATTCCCCCCAAACTATGTAAAAGGGGACTCTGAACAACTTCTGGAGCCCCAGCACCCACAGAACGACACAGAGAAGCTAACCTCCTGCTGAGGACAGCCCAGCAGCCCTGCAGGAAGGACCAGTGCAGTGGTCTGGGACCTGGCAGCTCACAGCTCGAAGAGCGCAGGAGCCCTGCCAAGCCCAGGTCCCCGTGAGCCGAGGTTTTAGCCCCAGGGCAGCAGGGCCAGCAGCCAGCTGGAGGAACCCCAGAACACCAGGAGCTGTGGCGACTCCAGAATTATCAACATAGACATGCCTAGGAAAAAGTAAGAGGTTAGTGTCCTATGGACTTTGGGTCCGGTATTTAGGGAATGCGTCGGCTCCCTCCCCTGGGGGCTAGAAGCCACTGAGGAGACACGCCATTTTGTAGTTTTCAAAGGCAGCTCCAGCTCCCAGCCTGCAATTAATTGTAGGGAGATCCAGCGATCAGTCTTGGGGGGTAATCGCTCTTGCTTTAACCTCCCGGGATCTGGATTGTGATCTAGGGTGGAAGTCGTGGGTGAGTTTACAGCTTGCCAGAAACGGAAGTTGCCCCCCACACGTTCAGGACGAAAATTTCTCTATCTGGCCTTAAAGCCATAGTGTGGCAACAAGCCCAAAAGTCAAGTAATTAAGTGGCAACATGCCAAGGCAAAGGAAACAGAAAAATGCAACCCTAGACTCCTATTTTGGGGGCATAGAGCAGGAAAAGGACTGTGAGGTCAGAAGTCCTGCTCCAAAAGCCCCAGGGGAAAACATGAGAGGGTTGCAGGCCATAGAGGACCTTAAGAAGGACTTTAAAAATCAAATAAGAGAAGTGGAGGAAAAATTGGAAAGAGAAATGAGAAGGATGCAGGAAAAGTATGAAATGAGGGTCAACAGCCTGACTGAGGAAAACAACACCTTAAAAAATAGACTGACTCAAATGACAAAGGAGGCCCAAAAGGGCAATGAGGAGAAGAATGCCTTAAAAAGTCGAATTTGCCAGATGGAAAAAGAATCTCAAAAGTTCACTGAGGAGATTCATTCCTTCAGAGTTAGACTGGAGCAAATGGAAGCTAATGACTTTATGAGAAATCAAGATGCTGTTAAGCAGATCCAAACAAATGAAAGATTAGAAGGCAATGTGAAATATCTCATGGGAAAAACCACTGACCTGGAAAATAGATCCAGGAGAGAGAACTTAAAAATTATTGGACTACCTGAAAGCCATGATCAAAGAAAGACACAAGAAGTAAGAGATGCCTGAGAAGGTAATCAGGGAAAAGAAATCAAAAGGAACTTATCAAAGTTGAACTATTTACATTCCTATATGGAAAAGCAATAACTGTGACTGATGATATCTTTTTCACTATGAAAATAATGGAAGAAGGGTGTGTGGTCATATGAATACATATGTGAATGTGTGTGTATATGGTTACAGTTATATATGGATAGAGGGCATAAGTTGAATTTGTTGGGAAGGGAGAATACTCAAGGGATGAAATTATGAGGTGAGAGAGGAAAGTGGCAAGAGGAGATGGGGAGAGACAGGGTAGGGTAAACTATCTCATGTAGAAGAAGCAAGGGGAAGTGGTTGCAAAGGAGGGGGAGAATAAGGAAGGCTAAAAAGGCAAAACCACATTCACATTGAATTTGGTTCAGGGAGAAAATGACATACATACTAAATGGGATATCTCAACCTGCAGCAGAATAGGGGGAAGGGGGATGAGAGGAGGGATGATGGATGGGAGGGCATCCTTGGGGTGAGGGGAGGTTGGAAGTACCCACTATAGAAGAGGGACAGGATCATGTAGGGAATGGACCAGGTGGGGGGTGGGATGAGTGGGAGGGAATTATAAGCAGCCTTGTACAATATGTCTACTATGATAATGTTTTGCATAGCTAGACATGTACAACATATACCGAATTACTTATCTCCCCAGAGGGAATGGGTGACAAGGGAGGAAGGAAATGGATCTGAAATTCGAGGTCTTAACATTAAATGTTTCAAATATATATAAATACTATTATTAATACTCTTTTGCTTGTAATAGGGAGATAAGATGTGCAGGCATTGGGACACAAAGACTCACCTTCCTCTAATGGAAAAGTCGATGGGGGTATGGGAGAAGGTATGGGAGAGAGTAGATTGAAGGAAGCGATATCTTGTGGGACTACTATTCTGGGAGGTTGGGTAGGGGAATAATGGGGGGAAAATGATTGTAACTCAAAATCTGGCAGAAATGAATGATGTAAAACAGAAGTTAACAAAGCGTTTGTTTAAAAAAAAGTTTAATCTGTTATTTTCTCCAGCACTTTCTTAAGTCTAAACAATCAATGAAACAATAAAAAAAAAATCCTCCTGAAAAAAAAAATTAATAGAGTTCAATTTTCCTCTCCTCCATACCCCTTTTCTGAGGTGTTCTGAGAAGAAATTAAGAAAAGAGACTAGCAGGCATTCCCCAGTAGAGTTAGGTGACTCTGTGGAACCAGAAAAAAGAAACTACAGTCAATTCCAAACTCACCCAGATTCTGACCATCAGCTTATTCTCTATACTCCTAGTAACTAGAACCTTAGATTCTGCCCTGGATCCCTAGGTTATGATAAGTTATTATTTTTTTTTTTGCATTGTCTTGCCTTGAACCAGTCCTCTGCCTAATTTCCTGACCTTTTGCACACCATGGTAGTTATCTTCACAAGTGCCTAATAATTGTCTGTCTATATATCTGTCTATCTATCTCTGCATCTATATAAGGTAGCTAAATGACACAAATGAATTAGAGCACCAGGACTGGAGTCAAGAAGATCTAAGTTCAATTCTAGCTTCAGATAATTATTATCCCTGTGACCTTGTGTAATTCACTTAACCTTGTTTGCCTCTGTTTCCTCATCTGTAAAATGAACTGGAGGAGGAAATGGCAAACCACTCTACTATCTCTGGCTAGAAAACCCTAAATGAGTCTGCAAAGAGTCAGACATTACTGATATAACAACAAATATATCTATCTAGACTCTATTCATTCCTACTAAATGTATCTGTCATCCAGTCTGGTATCAGTTACATTACTGGGCTTGTTCACTTTCTGTTCCTTCCCAGTTTAGTTAGAACTTTATATCTGTACTCAAGATTTTTACTTCTGACATTCCCTGCTGTCTGAGATAGCCAGCTCCTCCCACATTTCCTATCACATAGCAGAATGAGCATGGGATCTCAGTGGCTTTTCCTTTTTTCAGTCTTTCAGCTTTTGTGTCCCAAAAGATCTAGTTGGAAATTTCTTTAAGAAAGAGAAACTTGGGGCAGCTAGGTGGTACAGTGAATAAAGCACCAGCCCTGGAGTCAGGAGGATCTGAGCTCAAATGCGCCCTCAGAGACTTGACGCTTACTAGCTATGTGACCTTGGACAAGTCACTTAACCCCAATTGTCTTGCCTTCACCCCTTAAAAAAAAAGAAATAGAAACATGATGTATATGGGAAATTATGGTACTTATATATTACAGTTAATCAACTTTCTTCAATCTTCAGTGTTGTTCACCTTTCAACAAACTAATCCCTGTGGCTTTCAAGAAGCTGTAGCATTTGGGGCGGCTAGGTGGTGCAGTGAGAAGAGTGTCGGCCCTGGAGCCAGAAGGACCTGAGTTTGGATCTGGCCTCAGACACTTAATGCACACACAAAGAAAAACCTAGCTGTGTGATGTTGGGCAAGTTACTTCGCCCCAATTGCCCCCCCAAAAAAGAAGCTGTAGCATTCACACCCACCGCACCCTAGTAAAATTGTCTCTGTAGATGATCTAAACAGGTGAGAGTAATCAATAAGCTTCAAAGCAGTTGATGATTTAGGGGAATGTCTTCAAACATGTGAAGACTTGCCCTGGTGGAATGGGTGAATGAGAATAATTTGTTCCAACTGCCATATAGATGACTGAAGCAGGTGCTGTGGAGTGCTTAGAGCTTGGTTAGACATTTCAAGTTGCCGAAGTTATCCACTGTAACCCAATTATTTTTGTGCATAAAGGTACTATTTGTTTTGGTTTTGTCTTTTTTGTAATCTCAGTGATATAGACCTAGTAGTGGTATTGCTGGGTCAAAGGGTATGTACAGTTTTATAAACCTTTGGGCATAGTTCCAAATTTCTCTCCAGAATGGGTGAATCAGTTCACAACTCTACCAACAGCGTATTAGTGTCTCAATTTTCTCACATAACCTCCAATGTTTGTCATTTTCCTTTTCCATCATATTAACTAATCTGATAGGTGTAAGGTGGTACCTCAGATTTGGCTTAATATGCATTTCTCTAATTAATAATGATTTACAGCATTTTTTTCATGTGACTATAGATAACTTTGATTACTTTGTCTGAAGACTGGCCTATATACTTTGAACATTTATCAATTGGAGAATGGTTCCTATTTTTATAAATTTGATTTAATTTCCTGTACCTTTGGAATGTAAGTGGTCCAACCATACTGAATTCCTTGTAATTTCTCTTTCCTGTTTACTTTTTATGCTTCTCTTAGGGTTTTTATTTGAAAGTCAGATTTTCTATGGTCTTTTGATCAGGAATATTTGCAAGCCTTCTAATCAAGCATACATTCCCTGTCACCCCCCCCCCCACCCCGAAGAATTAGATTCAGTTTTGTTGGGCATAAGTTTATTCATTGTAATCTTAGCTCCATTCTCCTCCAGAATATCATATTCCAAGCCCTGTGATTCTTTAATGTAGAAACTGCTAAATCTTGTGTTATGTTATTGGTGGTTCCATGATACTTGAAACTTTTTCTTTCTGGTTGCTTTCAATAATTTCACCTTCACCTGACAGGTCTGGAATTTGGCTATAACATTCCTGGGAGCTATCTCTTTCAGGAGGTGATGGGTGTATTCTTTCCATTTTCATTTGTCCTTCTGGTTCTAGAATATTAGGGTAGATTTCCTATTTAATTTCTTGAAAGATAATATATAGACATTTTTTTTGACCATGGCTTTCAGGTGACAAAATAATTCTTAAATTATTTCCCATCTATTACCCATGTCAGCTGTTTTTCCAATGAGATCATTTAAATTTTCTTCTATTTTTTCATTCTTTTTTTTTTAAGCAATTGGGGTTAAGTAACTTGCTCAAGGTTACATGGCTAGTCATTATTTATGTGTGGGTGCTCATTTTCTGAGGCCGGATTTGATCTCGTGTCATCCCAACTGCGAGGCTGGCGCTCTTACTCACTGCGCCACCTAGCCACCCCTTTTAGGGCAATTGGGGTTAAGTAACTTGCCCAAGGTCACACGGCTAGGTTTTTGTTTTGTGTGGGTTAAGTGTCTGAGGCCGGATCTGAACTCAGGTCCTTCTGACTCCAGGGCCGGTGCTCTACTCACTGCACCACCTAGCCACCTCTATTTTTTCATTCTTTTGATTTTTTTATTGTTTCTTGATGTTTCAAAGAGACATTAGCTTCCACTTGCCCAATTCTAATTTTTAAGTAATTGTTTCCTTCAGTGGGCTTTTATTGCCTCTTTTTTTCCATTTGGCTCATTCTACTTTTTAAGGCATTATTTTATTCAGTGGATTTTTGTGCCTCTTTTACCATTTGGCTTATTCTGTTTATTTTTAAGGTGTTTTCTTCAGTATTTTTTGTACCTCCTTTAACAAGCTGTTGACTTTTTTCATGATTTTCTTTTTTTTTCTTTTTTTCTATAAAGCAATTGGGGTTAAGTAACTTGCTCAAGGTTACATGGCTAGTCATTATTTGTGTGTGGATGCTCATTTTCTGAGGCCGGATTTGATCTTGGGTCATCCCAACTCTGAGGCTGGCACTCTTACTCACTGCGCCACCTACCTGCCCCCCATGATTTTCTTATAACACTGATTTCTTTTCCCAATTTTTCCACTACCTATCTTATTTGCTTTTTCAAATATTTTTATCTATTCCAGGAATTATTTTTGGGCCTCACACCAATTCCCATTTTCCTTGAAGTTTTGAAAGTAGCAATTTTGACTTTATTGTTCTCTTTTGATTATATGTTTTGATATTCCCTGTCACCACAGTAACTTTATGGTCAGCTTCTTTGATGTTGTTGTAATTTTGGTCATCAGTCTATTTCTTGATTTTTAACTTTATATTGAAATTGAACACTGCTCCCTGGAATCAAAGGGGTATTGTCCCAAGCTTTAGGTTTTTTATATAGCTGTTTTCAGAGCTAATTCTTGGGGTCTATAAGTTTTCAGTTCTTCTAAGGTATAGTCTAGTGAAAGACATGTTTACTACTCTCCTTGTCTTCAGTCTGGTCTGTGAGTGACCATGAGCACTCTTTTCACCCTGGAACTATGATTAGGGTCCCCACTCTCCTGAGACCGCAAGCTCACATGTGTTAGTAATGTTCCTTGCTAACCTAGGACTGAGGCCCAGGACTACAACCTGTATCTGCAAATAGGCAATCTCCTTCTGAAGAGTTGTCTTACCTCCTTACAATTTGTAGGCTGAAAGCACTGCTATTGCTGAATTAGTTGCCACCAAAACATGCTGTTGGTTTGCTGGGGTGCCTGAACTCTACTCTCATTCCAATGCAGTAGACCTTTTCTGGGAATCTTCTAAATATTTTGGGTGCTGGAAAACTGATTGTGGGTTCTGCCATTCTAGAACTCATTTTGAGGTATTATTTCAAGTTCTTTGGAGGGAAATTTGGGACAGCTCAGATAAGTCCCTGCCCTTTCTCAGCCATCTTGGATCTGCTGCCCCAACAACAATCATTTCTGATAGATCTTAACTTAGCTAGGAATCTATGGGTCCATGGAGATGCAAATAGATGAGAGATTTGTGACCTTCATTGGAGTGGGGACTACCTCCACTTATATAAAGCATGATAGAACTGACTTATATGATATTTCTTAAGAAGAAATCAGACATCAAGGTATTAAGTGACTTGTCAGGTTGCAAAGTTAGTATCAGAAACTGTGTGTAAACCCAGGCCTTCTTGACTTTAAATCTCTTTCAGTATGTTAAGTGTCTTCTTTAATGCAAGCATCATACTCCTCAAGATAACATTAGCAAAAGTTTAGGAAACCAAAGCTCAAAAATGTTAAAAAAAAATTCCCCAAGGTCAAACAGCTTATCATTGTGGTGGAACCATTGCAATTTTCTAAGAAATATAAATTTAGTCCATACAATAGGAAACAATAGATAAGCTGTTCTCTAGAAGTTAATGGGGGTTTTGCCCACATCATTCCATTTGTATGTTTCCTATTTTAGAAAATTGATATAGATTCTTCACTCACTCAGTAGCAACTCAATTTAATGAAACATTTTTACAATATACACTTGAATTTCAGTATATTTTCCCTTCATTTATCTTTTTTTAGATATCAGCAAAAGATCTGTATGCTTAATATAGAAGTTTTAGACGATGATGCACATTTGCATTCACTTTATATCATATTTCATACCAGATTTACAGTAAAATTGTAATGTGTGTTCACATCATTTCTTTTCCTTTAAATCTTGTCTTTTCCTTCTTTTCAACTCCCAAATAAAAACACCCTGAAAGAACATAATCAGAACACATTTAAACTGTCATGAAAAAATGAAATCTGTTTTTCTCATCAAATAATCTTAATGTTGTACAATGCTATTATTTTGATAGCATTACATGAAACACAAAATGTTACAGTAAAATCACTTTGAGTTATAATTACAATGTTTTATCAAAAGACAGATGGCATCCTGAG
Organism: Gymnobelideus leadbeateri; assembly: GCA_011680675.1. Taxonomy (NCBI): domain Eukaryota; kingdom Metazoa; phylum Chordata; class Mammalia; order Diprotodontia; family Petauridae; genus Gymnobelideus; species Gymnobelideus leadbeateri. Next base: position 679,165 of record WOXC01006917.1, on the reverse strand, counting down.
CTCTCAAAATGTCCATTAAATTTGGTGTTTTAAATTAACCTCCAGAAATATGCTTGCTAAATATTGCTAGTCAATCAAGGAATGTTTTTATCCTTTTACATTTAATTCCCTAAATCACAAGCATTACCACAGAATTTAGCTCAGAAGATTCCATGGTTTTTAAAATTCTCCTTTCCAGAAAGGATAGCCAAGAACTAAGGGCATACCAACTAAGGGCAATCATTTTTCTTGTATCTTTTCTCATTTGTAAATTGAGGTAAACACACATAGTTGCAATTCCTACTTCACAGGTTGTTGTGAGGAAAACATTTAATTAATAGCTAAATACCTGTGTGAACTCTCAAGTTTTGTTGCTTTTTTTTTTTTTTTTGAGATGTTGCTCTTTTTCTTCTTTTCCTCTTACTTTCACATTCTTCCTTTACTAGATCTGCATCCAGGTCATACCCTTTATTGTGGGGATATCCCTGAAACCTTTATACTATTTCACTTGGTGATTTTATCAACTCCCATATATTTAATATTCATTTCTAGGGTAATGATGGGGCAACTAGGCAGTGCAGTGGATAGAGTGCCAGGACTGAAATCAGGAAACTCCTCTTCATGAGTTCAAATATTGTCTGACACATTTACTAGCTTTGTGATCCTGGGAAAGTCACTTAACCCTGTTTGCCTCTGTTCCTTATCTGTAAAATTAGCTGGAGAAGAAAAAGGCAAACCACTCCAGTATCTTTGCCAGTAAAACCCCAAATGGAGTGTCAAAGAGTTGGACTTGACAGAAAAATAACTAAACAAAGACTAATGATTCTAAGATTTATTAATTTGTCAATACTAAGATTTTGTTAAGATTTCTTTATTTATTGAATTCTCTCCTATCTATTTGACATCTTGAACTAGATGCCCTATAGAAATTTTAAACATAGCATAATTAGCATGGCCAAACCTGAATTCATTTTCTTTCCCCAGCAATCCCTCCCCTCTTTCTAACTGCCCTATTATTTTCAAAAGCATCATTTTCCTACTCATACAACCCCAGTGTCATCTTCAACTCCTCATTCTCCTTATGTCAGGAATTGTTTTAGCCTTTTGTTTTATACATAACATTAAACACATTGCTTGGCATATTTAATACCATTTTGTAGTATTAAAATTTAATACCTTTGTGTTTATTTGTCATCATCATCATCATCATCATCATCATCATCATCATCATCATCATCAATTCAGAAAGGCAACATGATATATTGGAAATATCACTAGAAGCTAGAGACCTGGTCAAAGTACTGACTTAGGCCCTTATTATTAGCTATGCCACTTTGAACAAGACACACCCCCTTTCTATGCATATTTCTTTATCCATAAAATGGGAATAATGATATTTGTATTTTGTACTTTTTAGGATAATTGAGGGAAAAGGTTTTATTTATTTTTTTATAAAACTTCACGCACTATATAAATATGTGTATTCAGAGAATGGCCCTTTAATTAATGCCTTTATGTTTGTTCATACATAGGCAGTCATTAGATTTAAATAGGAATGAGTGGGTCTTTATATAAATCTAGTCACAGAAAAGGTTCTTAAAATCATTGTAAATATTTAGGCATGCCAAGTTATCTCTGTATAAAATGTGAATTAGTTGCCTAAGTGAATCAGAAAGGAAGCAATGCCAAGTCCAAAAGTGACATTAAAAAGTTGGTTCAGTGAATCCCAAAGATGGGTTTGAAGATGAACTAAGATTCTGATGAATCCTATAGAAGGTACATCATATTAGAGAAGGAGCAGCCCTCGACAGGTCTTGTGGTTCTAGGAGAGTGGAAGCAGGTGAAGAGGCAGCGATCACAAAAGAAAGGGACTGGGCTTTGAGAGTGAAAGTACTTGGGCAATTTGGCCCAAAGAGTGTTGGGACAGATGGAACGTTATGGAAACCCTCTCCCACATGAAACATAAGACATCTGCATCTCCTGTCTCTTTGTAAGATATCTAATGGAAGTCTAAAGACTGTCCTTATAGGCACAGGACACCTTTTTTTTTTTTTTGCTTTTCTTTGTTTTAAATTTTTACTTTGCTTTAAAGAAAAGAACAATTTCAACCCAATGCTAGGTAACAACAATAAACCTTTGTTAGTCCTTCTGGGAAATAAAAATGGAATTAAAGAGGAAGTTTCCCAAAGGAGGAGAGAAAACATTTGATCTAACACTGAGGGATTTTGATTCTTTGTTTGGTGGATCTGGACTACCAAAAAAAGATAGGAATACACATTCTATCCTCTAATACAACGTCCCAGAACAGAGAAAAAAACACACACACACACACACACACACATATACACATACAGATCTATACATGTGTGTATGTATGTGTGTATATATATACATATATGTATATATGTGTGTATATATTTATACACACACACACACACATATATATATATATATATATATATATATATATATATATACACACACACACACACATTCACACATACACAAACCAGGAAAACTAAAAACCTCTCCAAACAGAGTTAGTAGTAGGATGATGAATATTTAAATAAGAATATTTGAACATAATTTGTGATTTTATTTGGAATGGGACTACCTCCACTGAAACAAACCATGACAGGATGACTTATATGATATGTCCTAGGGAGAAATCAGACACCAAGGTATTAAGATTCTTGTCAGGTTGCAAAGTTAATGAGCATCATACATAGTTTTATAGCCCTTTGGGCATTGTTCCAAATTGTTCCTCAGAATGGTAAACTTATTTTCTTAAATGCTATACTAATGGAGTAAAATCACTGACACACATGACTTAAATTTAAAGGGTTAAGGATATAGTGCACGTTTGCCACCTCAAGATCCATCTACCTAAGTGTAGAGAAGCATATTGGGACCATAGCAAGTCTACCTTGTTTTTTAGGGATTTTATTCTTCATTAATGAAAGGAGTACCCCAGTGGATGAAATCATTGTCTTTAAAGTATTAAATTAATTTAAAAAGGTAATGTAGTAAGTGCTTAAGAAAGACAGAAAGGCATATACAAATGTTATGACACTTCAGACAGGGAAGAGAACAACTTCTAGGATAATGATCAGCAAAGGAAGATACCATATGTGCACAGCCATGAAGAACACTATGTTTAGAGTTCCATTAGTTTGCATAATAGAATTAGTACAATTATATTGTCCACTTGTTTTGTAAGGGAAATGTATGGATTGAAAAAAAGTTCTATAAAGAATGCATATTGTGGTTGTTACCATCAAGCATTATATCCTGCTAGTAAGTGGTAGCTAATGTATATTTGCCTAAAGTGGGATGAAGATTGAACTACAGCAGCATTAGGTTTCAAATTAGTCTGAATGCTATAGCAGTTAGAATGGTGGGAGTTCACTTCCTAATTATATTTAGCTCCCTCTTTTGTGTGCAGAGTTGAATATAGTTCAAGAATAATGCATGAAAACTGTAACAAATGGTCTTTGGGGTATCTAACTTCCTACTATATGGATTTGGATTCATTTTATGTTTGTTCTCATTCCAATTCTTGCAGGTACTTTAATACAATTTTTTAAAAGTGCTTTTAAATCCTTTATAAAATAAGGATCAAACAGTGTTCCTGAAACTGTATGAAAAGTACATATCTATATACACATGTGTGTATTTATGTATGTATATATTAGCTTTATGTATATGCATATGTATATGTGTGCATGTGAGTATACACACATATATTTGGCTTCATAAATCTAATTTGCTGTGAACTGTAGTAACAGTCTTGTTATAAAATAATACAAAGCAAAACTTTTAAACTATTAGACACTTTCCCAATATTTCTATAATAATATTCTATAATATTATATATTTATGTACAATATAATATTATATAATTATATAATATAATATCATTATATAATATATAATAACATTTCTATGAGTACCTTATCCGCATTGGTGATGAATGTCTATCATACTATGCTACTAATAACAGATGTTGAGAACTCACTTCCCCACTTCCCTTCTATCCCATCAAACCTCAGCCCCCAGCAAAAAAAGAGATTGACACACAATTAATGTTCAAATAATTTAATATTTTTGTTCTTGTTTTGGACCCTCTGAAGTTCAATGACTTTTTCCAGGGTCACAAAAGAAACGTCACAAAGAAGATTTGAAACTAGATGTTCTTTACTTAAGATTGGCTTTCTATCCACTATGCCATATTTCCTTGTTTTAGTTTTGTACGGTATTTATTATGTAATAATATATCATAGAATCCCAAATTTGGAAGGGCACTTCAAGGCTAACACATAGACTGAGAACTTTCTTTGCCATATCTGCAAAAAGTGGTTATACAGGTCTGAGTAGTGAGAAGTCCCTACATTAAAAAGAATCCCATTTTATTTTCAGCTACTTTTAATTATTAAGCTTCCCCCTTCCCTTGTTTAAATCCTAAATCTCCTTCCTTATGACTTCTGTATATTTTACTTTGAAGTAAACTAGAGCAAGTCATAGAGATCTTTCTCATGAGAACCCTTACAATCCTTAGAGATTATTACTGTGTCACTCCTAAGTCTTCCATCATCTAGATTAACTATCACTAATTCTTTCATATGAACCTATATGACATGATCTTAAGGATCCTCACCATCCTGTTAATGTCTTTCCTAATATATGGAGTGTGGAACTGGACACACTATTCCAGATGTTGACTGACCAAGTCAGAGTACAGTGGAGTTAGCAACTCCTCATGGTGGATCTTCTGTTAGTCAAAGTAGTCTAGGGCAACATGAACTTTTATAGCTGCCATGTGAAAATGTTGAGTCTTGTTAGACTTATGATACACTAAAAACCCAGCTATTTTTCTTCCCCCCCCCCAAATGTTTATTAACTTCTGGTTTACATAATTCATTTCCATCAGATTTTGAGTTGCAATTTTTCCGCATTTTTCCTCTACAAACCACCCGAGAAGAGCAGTCCCACAGGATATCTTCTCAACCAATCTGCTCTCTCCCATCTCTTCTCCCATACCCCCTTCAACTTTTCCAGTAGGTCGAGGTGAATCCCTGAGCCCCATTGCCTGCACATGTTATCTCCAAATTATATGCAAAATAGTATTAATCATAGTATTTATATATTTTTTAAATTTGATTTTAAAAGGAAGATAAGCAACTCAGTATATGCTGTACATGTGTAGCTATGCTAAACATTACCATACTAGATATATTGTAAAAGACTGACTATATTTCCCTCCCTCCCATCCCACCTTCCACGTGATCCACTCCCTACCTTGATCCTGTCCCTTTTCAAAAGTGGGTGCTTCCAAATTCCCTTCCCCCCAGCCTGCCCTCCCCTCCACCACCTTTCCCCTTCCCCCCACTGTAGGGTGGGACACTCTATTTAGTATGCATGTCATTCTCTCCCTGGTCCAAATTCAATGAGAATGAGGTTTTGATTTTTTGCCTTCCTGTTCCTCCCCTCCCCTCCCCTGCATCCACCTTTCCCTGCCTGTTCTACACAAGACAGTTCACCCCATTGTCTCTCCCCATTCCCCCTCACCACATTACTCTCTCACCTCTTAAACTCACCTTTTAAGTATCATCCCTTCCTATTAAATTCAAGCTGTGCCTTTGATTGATATATTACTTTGAAGTAATCAATCTATGTATATCTGAAAACATATATACACACATTCACATATGTATACATATGACGATGTACCTTTCAACTATTTTCATACTGAGAAAAGTTTCATCAATTACCATTATTATTTTTCCCTTTAGGAATGTAAATAGTTCAACTTTGATAAGTTCATAGTGATTTCTTTTCCTGTTTGCCTTCTCAGGCACCTCTTGCTTCTAGTATCTGAATGTCAAATTTTCTATTTAACTCTGTTTTTTTCCTCAAGAATGCTTGAAAGCCCTCTATTCCACTGAATGGCCAAATTTTCCCTTGAAAGACAATACTCAGTTTTGCTGGGTAGGTGATTCTCGGTTTTTTTTTTTTTTTTTTTTTTAAAGCAATTGGGGTTAAGTAACTTGCTCAAGGTTACACGGCTAGTCATTATTTATGCGTGGGTGCTCATTTTCTGAGGCCGGATCTGATCTCGGGTCATCCAAACTCCGAGGCCGGCGCTCTTACTCACTGCGCCACCTAGCCGCCCCTTTAGGGCAATTGGGGTTAAGTAACTTGCCCAAGGTTACACGGCTAGGTTTTTGTTTGTGCGGATTAAGTGTCGGAGGCCGGCTCCGAACTCAGGTCCTTCTGATTCCAGGGCCGGCGCTCTATTCACTGCGCCACCTAGCCGCCCCATATTTTATCTTTTTTTTTTTTTTTTGCCTTTTTTTTTTTTTTGGAGGGCAATTGGGGTTAAGTAACTTGCCCAAGGCCACACGGCTAGGTTTTTATTTGTGTGTGCATTAAGTGTCTGAGGCCGGATCCGAACTCAGGTCCTTCTGACTCCAGGGCCGACGCTCTACTCACTGTGCCACCTAGCCGCCCGTGATTCTCGGTTTTAATCCCAGCTCCACTGGCCTCCAGAATATCATATTCCATGCCCTTTGATCCCTCAGTGTAGAGGCTGCCAGATACTGTGTTATCCTGATTGTGTTTCCACAATATTGAAATTGTTTCTTCCTGGCTGCTTGCAGTATTTTCTCCTTGATCTGGGAATTCTGGAACCTGGCTATAATATTCCTAGGAGTTTTCTTTTGGGGATCTTTTTCAGGAGGTGATCTGTGGATTCTTTCAACCTCTATTTTGTCCTCTGGTTCTAAAACATCAGGGCAATTTTCCTGGAGAATTTCTTGAAGGATGGTTTCTAGATTCTTTCTTTGATCATGGTTTTCAGGTAGTCCAATAATTTTTAGATTGTCTCTCCTGGATCTGTTTTCCAGGTCAGTGGTTTTTCCCATGAGATATTTCACATTGTCTTCTATTCTTTCATTTGTTTGGATCTGCTTAATAGCATCTTGATTTCTCATAATGTCACTAGCCTCCATTTTTTCCAGTCTATTTCTGAAGGAATGATTCTCCTCAGTGAGCTTTTGAGATTCTTTTTCTATCTGGCAAAGTTCGCTTTTTAAGGCATTGTTCTCCTCATTGCCTTTTTGAGACACTTTTGCCATTTGAGTTAGTCTATTTTTTGAGGTGTTATTTTCCTCAGTCAGGCTTTTGACTCTCATTTCATACTTTTCTTGCATCTTTCTCATTTCTCTTCCTAGTTTTTCCACCACTTCTCTTATCTGCTTCTTAAGGTCCTCTATGGTCTGTAGCCAGCACATATTTTCATTTGGGGCTTTTCGTGTAGTAGTTCTGATCTCACAGTCCTCCTCCTGTTCCATGCTTTGATCCTCTTTGCCCCCAATATAGGAGTCTGATGTTGAATTTTTCTGTTTATTTTGTTTCCTTTGCCTAGGTATGTTGCCACTCAATTACTTGACTTTTTGGTGTGTTGCCACAGTAGGTCTTTTCTACCAGCCAGGGGAACTTCTGTCCCAAATGTTGGGGTTTTCTTAACTTCCGGAGGTATTAGTTGGGTGGCCTCTGTGAAGCCACCACACACTCTGGCAAGCTGGTCACACACCCCAAGGCCTCCTTGGCAGACCACAATACAGATCTAAGAAGGGTAAAACAAGAGTGCTTATCCCCCAGACTGATATCCGGATCCCCGCCCCCCCACCCCAGTTCACAGGCCAAGAGCAGAAGCCACAATGTGGCAACATGGCGCAAGGTGTGCTAGCTCCTCAGTGACTTCCCGCCCCCAGGAGACAAAGCCTATGCATTCTCCCAAGCAGTCCCAAAGTTCATAGGGCACTAACCTCTTGCTTTGTCTTAGGTGTCTATGTGTTGATAATTCTGGAAACCCTACAACTGCTGGTGTTCTGGGGTCCCTCCAGCTGGTTGCTGGTACAGCCGCCCACGGGCTAAAACCGAGAGTCACAGGGGCCTGTACTCTGCTCCCAGAGCCGTGTGCTGTTGGCTCCCAGAGCGTTGTGTTGGCCACTCCCTGCAGGGCTTTCCTCAGAGGGAGGTTAGCTTCTCTGTGTTATTTTGTGGGTTCTGGAGCTCCAGAGGTCGTTCATAGTCCCCCTTTTACATGATTATTAAGTGGTGTCCCCAGCTCTTTTTCACACAAACTGTTGCATAGTCATGTTTCACCCACAAAATAGGCCTGGAGTAGTTTTTTTTTTTTTTAACACAAGCATAGGACTTTAAATTTATTGCTGTTAAAAGAGGCGACTGTCATTTTCCTTGTATTTTTTTCTTCTTAAGATTTTTTTAATGTTGATTCTGTCAGATGACATTACATATCCTTTCCTGCTTTGTTTCCTCTGTAAATGAGATAAACATGCTTTCTACACCTCTATCTATGTCATTGATAAAGATATTGAGCATTACAAAACCAAGAACAGATCCCTGGGGAATTCTTCTAGAGAATGTCTTCTAATGATTAATATTTGGGTCTGTAGAAAAAATGTGTACTACCACCAAGAAAGAAGGAGAAAGTGCTATCCCTTCCCCAGTTAGTATATTTGCAAATAAGATTTTTGTTAGTCAGCAAAATAGGATCAGATATCCTGAGGACATAGTCTTATGAAACTAATTAATCTCATAAAACTTCTACCAGAGCTTCATAACACTCAATATAAAATAGAAGAAACATATTTAATTTGGAAGAAAAAGTCAAATGGGAATGAATGAGCAGGAGTAATTCCCATACTATTTTTTTCCATGAAAGGGGATAGATCTGTTATTCCTATGATATGTTGAACTCCTAGTAAGAAAGCTTTTAGTACCAACAATTGTGACACCTGCTTTGCATATTTTTATCTTTTTTTTTTATATTGTGATCACTTAATGTGTGACTTACACATTTTTGTTGTTCAGTTGTTCAGTCATGTCTGTTTCTTCTTGAACCCATGGGACATAGCACAACAGGCCCTTCTATCCCCCACTATTCCTCAAAGATCTGTCTAACTTCATGTTCATTGTTTCCGTGACACTATCTATCCATTTCATCCTCTGCCATCCTCATATCCTTTTGCCTTCAATCTTTCCAAAGATCAATCTTTTCCAGTGATTCCTATCTTCTCATTATGTGGTCAAAGTAGTTAAGCTTCAGCTTCACTCTTTGACCTCTGGGTGAATAGCCTGAATTAATTTCTTTAAGTATTACCAGATTTGATCTCTTTTCTGTCCAACAGATGCTCAAATGTCTTCTGTAGTGCCGCAATTAAAAGGTATCAGTTATTTCCCTATAGACAGATTTGAACTCACAAAGATGAGTCTTTCTGACTTCAGGCCCAGTACTCTATCCACTATACCACCTAACTGCCAGCACTTTGCATGTACCATGTGCTCAGTCAGTGTTGCTCACTTGGTAGAAAGATTAAGTGACTTTACCCAGGACTCATGGCTAGTATGTGTCAGTATGTGTCAGAGACAAGACTTGAATCTGGATCTTTTACTTCTGAGGCCAGCTTTTTATCTTTCATGTCATGTTGCCTGTCTAACTTTCTGTTCTGTTCTGTTAAAATTATAAATCCTCTGCTCTATCAACTTGCTTCTCTGACCTTCAGTTTTTCAACAAATCACACACTCAGTGAGTGTTACCCTAGGGTAACACTTACTTTAGTTTCATCCAACTAAATTGTTCATCTGAAAATAGAGAAGGAAGATAAGTCATTTCACTTTATACTAAAGTTAATAAGGATATTGGGTAACTATCAAGGATGATTTATTTTTTCTTAATGGACTGTTATCTTTGGATTTAAGTTGCTAGTGCTGGTTTGTGTTACCACCTTTTTCTGAGTGGATTTATCTTCCCTTAATAAGAAATATATCAAAGGAGAATATTACATAATTACTAGAATAAGATTACCTAAATATACTCTTCCTATATTTTTAATTAGATTTCAATTTCTAAACTGGGAAGGAGGAAAATGTTCCACAAAAACTACTTTCAAAAATGTTTTTTTTAATCTTTCTTCAAAATAAGATTTTTCTATCAACATATCTAGTACTGTATAAGTGGCCAATGTCTTCTACAAGAAGAAGAAAAGTCTAAAATGATCACAAATCTAGTTATATGATATTATATTTAGGAGCAAAGTAGTAAAAACTGACTTTATTATATGTTTTATAAATCCTTCATAGATGTATGAATCTTAGTCATATATATATGATCTGGCATCTAGTCCTACCTTTTTACCTGGGATCACTGAATACTTTACCAGCTTAAATGATGTGAAAATCTTTTTTCCTCAAAGCAGTTCATTCCATTTTTGGGAACCTAGAATTGTTAGATATTTCTTTCTTATATTAAGACATCTACTTCTCTTTGACTTCTATTACTTTGCCTAGGTCTACCCCCTGGAGCTAGTTTGTATAAATTTCATTCCTCCAACACTTGACAACTCCTTAAATATTTGAAAACCATAATGATGTATTCCTTAAGTATCCACTTTTTCTTATGAAATATCTTCAGTTTCTTTAATCAATCACTGTCCAGTATGTCAGTCATTGTCATTATTAACCTTTGGACACATAAATCTGAAAATCAAGTATTGGCACTTAGTAAACCATTTAGACTTCAGGCTTTGTCATCAGAAACACCTGAATTGTAATTTTTCTTCTAATAATTACTAGCTGTGTGACTATAGACATCACCCATCCAGCTCTGAACCAATTTTCCTTATCTGTAAAAATGCTAATGAAAATCCCAATGGTATCTACCTCACAGTGTTCCTGGAAAATTCAAGAGAATTATGTAAAATGCCCCATAAATCTCAAATTTCTATAATTAGATAAATGATATTGATAAATGAAAATATTGGATAAAATATATAAGTAGACTGGTGAAATAGATTTGCTTAGCAGCAAATGCACATAATAATGTGGTAATAAATACAACATTAATGATTAGAGAAGAGGCTCTTTAAAGTGAAATTCTCTGGAAGTTTAAGTGTAGTTTGGTAAAAATTCAATTTAGACAAGAATATTTCATCATACACAATAATCAAGTCCAAAAGAATAGAAGATATGAATATTTAAAAATCACACACTTTTTTCTATTTATATACAATTTTTTTAATCCAAACCTGAACCCTAAACCTGAACCCCAATCCTAACCTTAAAAAATTGGATATAAATAGAAGGTACAACTATAAATGAGCAGAAAATTCAAAACTAGTTGCAGAATACAGAAGATAATAAAAGCAAAAATAGACAATTTTAAATACATAAAGTTACATTTAAAGCATGGTGTTCATTCCCAGAACAGGCTGAAACATTTATGTAGCATCCATACTGAAGAACACATAGCCCAACTTGCAGAAGATTCCAGCTTATATCAGTGATTTATGGTCATTGACAATCCCTTCCCAATATCTGAAGGGTGGCTATAAAGGAAGATATTGTGGGGGCACCAGGGAAGGTAAAACCACCAATGAAGGTCATTTAGGTGACAAGATGCTGAGAAAAGAAAAAAAAAAACATTGTCATGTTCACAGTAGAATGCAAGAGAGGAGTCAAAATGTACAGAAATAAATATCCATTTCAGAAAACTATTATAATAAAAAGCACACATTGTGTTTAGAGCTGTCCATCTTTTCTTTACTTTCTTGTAAGTTTTCTTTGGTTGTCTGCTGTGCAAATAAAGGATAGACAGCTGTAAACACAATGTGTAGTATTTATTATAATCGCTTTCTTGAAATGGAAATGTATTGCTATATATTTTGACTCCTCTCTTACATTCTGTGTATGCACATGACAATGTTTTTTTCCCTTTATTTATTTTGTATTTCAGTTTGTATTATGTTTCTTTTCATTTTATTGTGTATTTAAGTTTTAGTATTTAAGTTGAAAATAAATTAAGAAAAAAAAAACATGACAATTCAGAAGGCTTCTACTGTATCTTGAATAGGGCGACCAGCATTTCCCTTGAGTTGCCAAATGATAAAAAATTTGCTTCCTACACTGATCCTCTTACCTGCCAATCATAAGTATGCTTTGTGTTCCTACAGTGACCAAAAGTTTCATGGCATTAATGCCTCTATTCCCTTGCTTTTTTACTTTGTTCCCTCCATTCCTCCCTCCCCCAAGAAGGATACAATTAAGGGCTTGCATGTGCGTGCATACACACACACACACACACACACACGGCTATACATACACATATAAAGGTATAATTAGGCAATATACACACGTGTGCTTCATTGTAGCCTTATATATGTGTGTGACCTTACATACATGTGTGTATGTGTATGTGTACACATGTGCACATATAACAAACATATATAAATGCACAATACATACATAACACATGCACACATATAGATGCATAGATATCTCTAATGGTACTCATATTTAATCATAAATCTTCATATGCATCTATGTAAGACTACTATCCTTATTTATCCTCCATTTCTCTAAGACCATATAACACCTTCCTTGATAAATTCAAGTTTTTCCATATTTTTCTAACTTCACAAACATCATTTTTTTACACCACAGGAATACTCCAACCTTATACTTTCTAGTTATTTTAAATAATCTAAAACAATATTAACTAATATGGCTGACATGTAGTATAGTTTCCCTATTTTTCTCTTTTGATTTAATCTATTTTAACTTTAACTTTGTCTAAGATCATGATTACTATCTCTTCTTTTTTTTCCCTAATAAATTCTAATCATGATTTTATTTCATGTTTGTATGTTTCTCTTATTTCCTATCTTTCCCTCTTGACTCCTCTGCTTTACTTCTACCCACTACCTTGCCCTCCTATTACTTACCCTACTCCCTCTCCAAGTAACTCCTCAACTTATCCTCTTCCCCCACCCTATCCCCTTTCTTTCATGTTTCTTTCTGAATTTGGAAGATTTTTATAGCCTCCCAAATATCTGCCTTATTGCCTTTTTATCCCATTCCCTTTAATGTGGTGTCTGAATTGAGATTTTTATACATATATACACACATGTGTGTATACATGTATATGTGTGTATGTATGTATGTATTATATGTGTGAAGATCTACCCAATTGTAATCTATAACTTAAAGTATTAGAGAGGGAAATACTTAAAGTGTTAAAGTGAGGGAAGTCTGGTATGATCTGTTCTTGGTAATACATTTTGCTGTGTTGTGATCATCATTTTCCTTAACAAATGTCGATCTTTTTAATAATGGTTCTTTGAATTTTACAGGAATTGTAGTCAGACTTACTGATATATAGTGTACAGACTCTTCATTTAGGGATCTCCTTTATCTAGAAATCGTGATTTGAATTTGTTGACAAAATAGGCATCTATACTCTATTCAGGCCAAATCTCAACCACTGGAGGTCCTGTCCTTCCTGAGGTCATCTCAAGTTTTCCTAGGAAGATAACTACTTCAACCTTTCATTTTTACTCCTCTTGAATCACTTTGAGGTAATGTCCTATCTGTTTTTGGAAGAAATTTGGAGAGTCTGAGATTTTCTTACCTACTCTACCTCTTTCCAGAATCCTTTCCTGTTTATATGCAATGGATCTCTGGAAGGGCAAGAGGGATACTTGAAGAATTTTTTTTGAATGTAAATATAGATTACAAAAATGATTGTAGAAAAGAGGTACAGTCCTATAAGTTCACAACCATTAAAATACAAATTGAAATAGGACCAAATCATTATAAAAATGAAAAATATTTCTTTTTATATTGAGATGAAGAATGAGTAGGATCCTTTCTTTGGATAGAGAGAGTAAAGATAATTGATGATTTAACGAAAGACACTTCTTTTTTTCATATTTTATTCTCTGACAAGTAGAATGATAGACAAGAGAAGATGGAATAAAATTGATTAATTGGGAGTTGAAACCCAGGATAAGTTAAAAAATAAAATAAGAATGTTTATAGGGGCGGCTAGGTGGTGCAGTGAGTAGAGCGTTGGCCCTGGAGTCAGAAGGACCTGAGTTTGGATGCAGCCTCAGACACCTAATGCACACACCAACAAAAACCTAGCCGTGCAACCTTGGGCAAGTTACTTAACCCCAATTGCCCTCCGAAAAGCAAAAAAAAAAAAAAAAAAAAAAAAGAATGTTTATAAGTAGGGGAATCCCTTACTTTTCTCAACAATTTCAAATCACGATTCCTAGATAAAGGAGATACCTAAATGAAGAGTCTGTACACTATATATCATTAAGTCTGACTACAATTCTTGTATAGTGAAGCAAAAAAGCCGCTCCTACTCCAGAGTGTAATGGCAAATAATCACAAGTCCCACAAAAGTTCTTGGGATAATTTCAAAAGGACTTCAAAAAATCAAATAAGAGAGATTGAGGAAAAATCGGGAAAAAATAAAAACAATCCTAAAAAATTATGAAAAAAAAGTTAATCAATTGGAAAAAGAAGTCCACAATTCTAAGGAAGAAAATAACTTCATGAAAACCAGAACTGGACAAGTAGAAATGAATTGTCGTAAGACACCAAATAATAATAAAACAGAATCAAAAGAATAAAAAAAAGAGAAGAGAATCAATAACATCTCAATAGAAAAACAATTGATCTGGAAAATAAATTATATTGTAAGAATGTAAGAATTATTGGACTATCTGAAGGTCATGCTCAAAAAAGAATCTTGGCACAAAATTACATGAAATTATTAAGGAAAATTGAACTAAATTTCTAGAACAAGAGAGTAAAGTAGAAATAGATAAAAACATAATCTACCATTCACCACTTGAAAGATCACAGGAGGAAAACTTAAAAGAATATCAAAGCCAAGTTTCAAAACTTCCAAGTTAAGGACAAAATATTGCAATCAACAATAACAAATATTAAATACCATGGAGATGCAAGCAGGATTTCACAAGAAGTAACGGCTTCTACACTAAAAGACCATAGGTTTTGGAACATTATATTTTGAAGAGCAAAAGAGCTTGAGTTGTGACCAAGAATAACTTATCCAGCAAAGCTGAATATAATCCTGAATTTTAAAAAGGGTATTTAAAAAATTAAAAGACTTTCAGATATTTGTGAAATAAAAAAGCCCAGAACTCAATGGAAAATTCAATATATAATAACCATCATATAAGGAAAACATTAAAATTAATTATTAGGGACTTATTAAGGTCAAAAACTTTTAACTTCTTACATATGGAAATGTTAACAGTATTCTTAAGACTGTCCTGATTACTAGGAAAATTTTAAATAATATTGGGACTGGGTTGAGTATAGTAGAGTGATTCTAAAAACCAGTTGGGGAAAGGTAAAGGAGCACATGTCATACAAATGGGGTATGCAATGAAGAAGTGATACAGAGCATGTAGATAAGACTAGAGATCTAATATTGCTGGAACCTTACCCTCATGGGATCTTAGTTAAATAGGGAACAATGTATACATCTAAAAGTATATTAAGGGATAGGATAAGGGAAGGACTATTAAAGAGGTGGGTGAAATAAGTAATGGGGGTAAGGTGAGAGGATAGATTAAGGGGATTGAGTGAAAAAAGAAGCTGAGGAAAAATAGTAAAAATAGAATGGAGGGAAATTCACAAATAGTAATTATAACTTTCAAAGTGGATAGGATGAATTTACCCATAAAAACAGAAAAAGCAGAATGGATTAAAAATCAGAATCCAACAATATGTAGTTTACAAAAAAACTCTTTTCAGAATGAGAGATACACACATAGTTAAACTGGAGGGTTGGAGTAGAATTGATTATGCTTCAGCTGAGGCAAAAAAATTCAGGGGTAGCAATCATGATCTCAGACAAAGTTAAGGCTCCAAATTGATTTAATTAGAAGAGATAAATAGGGTAACTACATTTTGATAAAAGGTATCATAGACAACAAAACAATATTTGAATATATGTGTACCAAATTCTATAGTATCTAAAGAATTTTTGAAAGAAAAGTTAACTGAATTGCAGGTGGTGATAGAGAGTAGTACTATAATAGTTGGTGACTTTAATCTTCCCCTCTCAGAATTAGATGAATCTAAACAAAAAATAAGAAAGAAGTCAAGGAAATCAATAAAATTTTTTATAAATTAGATATGATATTTGGAGAGAATAGAATGGGAATAGAAAGGAATACACCTTATTCTCAATGATTCATTGTATCTTTTTAAAGACTGACCATATATTAAGACATGAAAAAATTATAGTTAAAAGCAAAAAAGCAGATATTAAAGGTATCCTTTTAAGATCATAATGCAACGAAAAATATACATATATATTTATATTTTACACTTAATCAAAACTTGTTATCCTTTGACTCTACCTTGTCTGGTTTGTTTCATTGATCTATTCTTCTATTTTTTAATCAGCATCAGATGATTTTGATAACTGCTGCTCTATAATAGTTTGAATATGGAAGATCTATTCTCCCTTTAAACGTACTTTTTTTCATCATTACCCATGATATTCTGAATCTTTCATGTTTTCAAATGATTTTATCAAGTTCTATGAAACATCCCACTGGTAGTTTGTTATAACATTAAAAGTGTAAATTAATGCACCACAGCTGCTCTGCCCATCCCTATACATTGCCTGAAGGTCTAGGTAAGTTTTATTTCATTCTTGTCTCCCTTTGCTCTCTGGACTCTCCTATTGGCTCAAGCGTCCAAAGATGGTTTTATCTCAGTCTTAGAAGGTGGTCCTTTGTACTCTATTTCCATTAGCCACTATCCATCAGATTAGTTTTTAGGTAGAAATATTTACTTCATAAAGAATACTCATGAGTATACTGTATATTTTATACTCCCACCCTCTTTGTACCACCTTCGTCTCTGAGGAAGGAAAAAGGATTAAATACATAGGTGAGTTGGCCTCCCTTAGATAATAGTCCTAGTTTCAATTATAAACCTCCTACAAAATTGAGGCTCAAGTACCTTGGCTTCTCAGGGATATCATGCCAGGCTGGCTACCTCTAACACCCTGCCTGTAATCCTGGCTCCAAGGTTGCCAAATATTGACCTCATGATCCTTTGAATATTATATCCAACAGATGAAACAGAGGTAGACAAATGATACAGAACAAAAATGAACAATTTAATGTCCATTTATGGGGACCTGTGGAAAAATATGGAACAAGGGAAGTCCTGTCCCTCTTACTAGCTATAGCTGAACCGATGTTTACCTTCTATATCTAGCCAATAAGATAGTATCAGAAAGCTCATTTTTACCAGTTTTTAAAGACCCAGGCAACCAATGAAAGGGGCCTTTTGACACCCACATAGTAGGGGATGCAGCAGGCTCCATGTTACCTGAATTGGGCATACCCAGACCAGGCCAGGTAATACTGACTTAGGTGACATTGTCTTTTTTTATGATGTTGGCAGGCCTAAAAATGAATACTGAATATCACTCCAGCTCTATAAACAGTTTATCTGAGTGACACTTCATAATTGAATATATATTATGTGCTTTGGAGGTTAATCCCCAGATATTTTATGCATTTTGTGCTGAACCTAAACTTTCGATTTGGTCCTATGAAGATATTAGGAACTTCTCAGTGAATAGAGCTCTGGGCTCTGAGTCAGGAAAACCTGAAGAAAAATCTTGCCCCAAACACTCCTGTTTGGCCTTGGGCAAGTCAATTAACCCTTTTGCTTCACTTTTCTCATCTGTAAAATGAGCCAGAGAAGAAAATGGCAACCAATTCTGTGATCTTTGCCAAGAAAACCCCAAATAAGGTTATGGAGTCAGACATGACAGAAATGATTGAATAACCATAATATGATGAATTTTAAGATTGAATGGTCGCTTCCCTTAAGGTTTACAAAATTTCTATTTCTACAACTATTTCCTTCTTGATTATCAGACTAAATTCTAGAGCTTCAATTTATTTCATAGCTTACTCAGTCTTTTAAGGAATGAATTCATTATTAAGTCAAGACAATAGTTTATTAGCTATTCTTCTTTAGGCAGAGAGAGTTTGTTATTATTTCTCTGTCTTTTTGGGTAAATATGGTTGGTAGTATTCTCATTATATTGCTTTTGATTTAGCCTTCATTGATTCATTTTAAACTAAATTCTTTTTCAATTTCTCTCCACTTTGTTTCTGGAATTCCTTTATGCAATATTTCTCCTTAAAATAGAGGATTAACTTGTGAGAATTATGACATAACTAAAACAACACCAATGCAATCCATATGAACAAGATATTATTGCAGAAAACTGGGATGTCAATGGGAAATTAGCTATCAAAACCCATTACAAACTTTTAAAATAAAAATTTAACCACTATAAATTAATTGGCTATAGAGACCAAAAGGTGCTAAAAGAGAGCAAATGTGTGACTTACAAAGTAGATAGATAAAGCATCCAAGGACAGCCACACTTTATAACATAAACTTGTTTGCAAAATTTTATAAAGAGTATAGACAATTATGAACATTATTTCCTCATAAAGCAGAGACAAGCAGTGGAAGATACAGCAGTTTTAAGGACAGCTTGACTAAAACCTAAGCAGTCATCCCAAGGACATTTAAGGATCACATGAGTAGAACAGATTAAAAATGGAGATCATAAATGAGAAATCATAAACACTTTTCAGTCTATATACTTTTACCCCAACTATACACACACACATACAAGCACACACACACACACACACACAAACACATATATCTATACATATATGTGTTTATATTTATCTAACTCTATCCATCTATCTATCCATGCATGCATATAAATAGCAAGGGGGTCCTTAACAACTGTATTAGAGGGGACCAAGTAGGGTTTTCATGTTATATTTCGCAATGGACCATTGCACCCTGAAATCCCCTCCTCTGATTGAGGATTTCTTTTTGAAATCTCCATTTTAAGGAAGTTACCAGGCCATGTTGTGCTAACTCCTTCATTCCTTGCCCTTCTCTGCTTCTGGCTCTCAAACCTCCTTTACCATGGGTCTATTTTCTTCCCTTCCCTCACCCTAGATTTTCAGCTCATTTTCATATCTTATCTTCCATAATTCAAATGTATTCTCCTTGCCTCCTCCTCCTCCTCTTGCTCCTCTTCCTCCTTCTCCTCTTCCTCCTCCTCCTTCTCCTCCTCCTCCTCTTCTTCTTCTTCTTCTTCTTCTTCTTCTTCTTCTTCTTCTTCTTCTTCTTCTTCTTCTTCTTCTTCTTCTTCTTCTTCTTCTTCTATTAGGTGAAATATCAAACATAAAAATGTATGTTTGCCAAAAGTGTTTGCTGTCTTTATGGAAGAGATCCAATGCAAAGTTCAAGTTGATGACGTTGAGACTCTGAAAGCTTTTGTTTGTGTCTGACATCATTCTGACTACATTAATCCTGAGATCATTTCAAAGCCTCCTGGATAAGATCGATAACCACTCAAAAAATTTTTCTTTTAAAAAACAAGTGGATAAATAACGTATGCAAAACCACTTTGTGTTTATGCATGTACTAGTATTACCTATATCTGGATGAATATTAAAAGATGGACCTTTGTTTCATGTATAATTTAATCCATTTGCAAATAGACAATGAGTTGATCCCAGAACTGTACAAGATGGATATGATAAAATTGTTCAAATTGGTCCTGAACTTCTCTGTAAAACAAAGTCTCATTTTAATGTCAATATTCTACCATATTGTTGTATGCCTGAGCTATGAATCATTATAATCTCTGAAGACATGAAAAGTATTGCCAACCAAAAGACATGAGAATACATGGTGGGTGTAAATAGACTGCAGTTCATTACAAATGAAGAGAATTAGAGTAGAAGATCATATAAAATGTACAAATGAAAAAAGATGTGGCAAGATCAAGGGACATAGGGACATCCCATTTAATCCATTGGTATCTTCCCAATGCCAACAGAAATTAAAGTAGACACTGGATTATTGACTAGAATCTTTTGTGGATTTATAGTAGGATATGGATAAGAGTCAAAGAGGATGGACTTGATTCAGTCATAATCTCCATCACTAGGAGTTAATGCTCATCTTTATCTTTCATTTCCTTTTTGTATAGCATATACTTTCAGAATTATGTCCATTTCAGGGGCACTTTTATGTAGACCTGAGACTGTATTTTATTTAGATTTTTTTTTCACTTTTGAATGTCTCAGTGTTTCTACCAGCAACTTTTTAAACCAGTGTTGTCTAACCCTCCAGAGTATGTAACTTGGTAAGCATATGTAGGTAGCTTTCTCTCTCCACTCTTACCATATTTAAGACTTTGTTAATATTAATTGAGTTATAAACAATATATAATAATGTCTACAAATGTATGTAAAGTGGGATACCCCAGTGAGACTTCAGTAGACATAGAGTCTTGAGAAATAAGGAACAAAAACATTAGAATATGAAGGGAAAGACATTCAGTTTAAAAATACATGTATGTATATATGTACATACATACATGGTGTGACTATATATTGTGTGTATATGTATGTGTATCTATATACATTTACAATTATGCATATATATATATATATATATATGTAAAGAGAGACAGAGACACAGAGAGAGAGAGACAGAGAGAGAGAGACAGAGAGAGACCGAGACAGAGACAGAGACAGAGAGATAGAGAGACAGAGACAAAGACAGAGAGATACAGAGAGACAGAGACAGAGAGAGACAGGCAGAGACACAGAGACAGAGAGACACAGAGAGAGAGAGAGAGAGAGAGAGAGAGAGAGAGAGAGAGAGAGAGAGAGGGAGAGAGGGAGAGAGAAAGGATGAGCTGAGTTTCCCAACTAGCTAGGTCCCCATTCAGGCAGTTTGGTCTACTCACAACTTGTTTGTCCTTTTTTTTTTAAATTAATTTATTAGTTTAGTTTCAGTTAACAAGATTCAATCCATAGTTCCTTGATTTTCAAATTTCCTTTACTTCCCTCCCCTCTCCCCCCACAACAGCATATAGTCCAGTATAGGATCTGCAGACATTATTCCAATTACAAAGGCATATTGTACTAGGTAGGATAAAAGATGCTAAAGAAGAAATAAAAACTAATGATGAAAAGAAAAAGATCATTTAGTTTGCTTCCATCAGGATTCAGGCTCAGTTCTTTATAGTTATATCTCTGGATGGCACATTTCTCTCTTTCTTGAGTCTTTTGGGATTGACTTATATTGCTGCATTACTGAAGAATCCAGACTGTCATAATTGGTCATCACAGATATGGTATGTCTGTGATTGTATACAAATTTCTTCTGATTCTATTCTTCTCACTCAGTATCAGTTTGTATAAGACTCTCCAGGTAATTATGAAATCTGTCTCCTCCTTGTTTCTTATAGCACAATAATATTCCATTACATTCATATACCACAACTTGTTTAGCCATTTCCCGATTGATGGGCACCCCTTTAGTTTCCAATTCTTTGCAACCACAAAAAGGGCTGCTATAAATATTTTTGTACATATGGGTCTTTCTCCCACTTCTGTGATCTCTTTGGAATATAACCTTAGAAGTGGTATTGTTTAGTCAAAGGGTATGAAATTATTTATAATCCTTTGAGCATAATTCCAGATTGCTCTCCAGAATGTTTGGATAAGTTCACAACTCCACCAGCAATGTATTAGTGTTCCAATTTGTCCACATCCTCTCCAGCATTTGTCACTTTCTTGTTTTGTCATCTTAGCCAATATGACTGGAGAGATGTGGTATCTCAGAGTTGTTTTGATTTGCATTTCTCTAATCAATAGTGATTTAGGGCAATTCTTCATATGCTTATAGATATCTTTAATTTCTTTCTCTGAAAACTGACTCTTCATATTCTTTGACCACTTATCAATTGGGGAATTACTTGTATTCATATAGATTTTGCTCAATTCTCTATAAATTTTAGAAATGAGTCCTTTATCAGAGACAAAAGTTGTAAAAATTCTTTGCCAATTTCCCACCTCCCTCTTGATCTTGGTTACATTGGATTTTTTTGTACAGAAGCTTTTCACTTTAAAGTAATCAAAATTATCCATTTTGCATTTTATAATGCTCTCTAATTCTTGTTTGGTCCTAAAGTCTTCCCCTCTCCACAGATCTGTCAGGTAAACTATTCCTTGCTTTCCCAAATTGCTTACATTATCATCCTTTACACCTAGATCATGCACCCATTTAGACTTGATTTTGGTATATGGTGTTAGATAATGGTCTATGCCCAGTTTCTGCCATACTGTATTCCAGTTTTCCCAGCAGTTTTTGTCAAATAGTGTGTTCTTATCCCCAAAACTGGGGTCTTTGGGTTTATCGAACAACAGATTACTATATTCATTAACTGCTGGGTCTCCTGCACCTAATCTATTCCATTGATCCACTACTCTACACCTCTGCCAGTACCAAGCAGTTTTGATGACTGCTGCTGTATAATACAGATTAAGATCTGGCATAGCTAGTCCACCTTCCCTAGCATTTCTTTTCATTAATTCCCTTGATATTCTAGACCGTTTGTTTTTCCAAATAAATTTTGTTATTATTTTGTCTAACTCTACAAAGTAGTTTTTTGGTAAATTGATTGGAATGGCACTAAATATATAATTTAGTTTGGGTAAAATTGTCATTTTTATTATATTAGCTCGACCCAGCCACGAGCAATTGATATTTTTCCAACTATTTATATCTGATTTTATTTGTGTGAGAAGTGTTTTGTAGTTGTGATCATATAGATTCTGGGTTTGTTTTGGCAAGTAGATTCCCAAATATTTTATAATGGCTACAGTGACTTTAAATGGGATTTCTCTTTCTATCTCTTGCTGTTGAGTTTCATTAAAGATGTACAGGAATGCTGAGGATTTATGTGGGTTTATTTTATATCCTGCAACTTTGCCAAATTTATTTATTGTCTCAAGTAGTTTTTTACTTGATTCTCTAGGATTCTCTAAGTATATCATCATATCATCTGCAAAGAGTGATAGCTTGGTCACTTCTTTGCCTAATTTGATTCCTTTGATTTCTTTTTCTTCTCTAGTTGCTACTGCTAGTGTTTCTAGTACCAGATTGAATAAGAGGGGTGATAGTGGACACCCTTGTATCACTCCTTATCTTATTGGAAAGGCTTCTAGTTTATCCCCATTGCATATAATACTTGCTGATGGTTTTAAATAGATGCTATCAACTATTTTAAGGAAGGCTCCATTTATTCCTATACTTTCTAGTGTTTTTAATAGGAATGGATGTTGTACTTTGTCAAAAGCCTTTTCTGCATCTATTGAGATGATCATGTGGTTTCTGCTAGGTTTATTGTTGATATGCTCAATTATACTGATGGTTTTCCTAATATTAAACCATCCTTGCATTCCTGGAATGAATCCTACCTCATCAGAATGTATTATTTTTGTGATAAGTTGTTGGAGTCTTTGGCTAACATTTTATTTAGAATTTTTGCATCTAAATTCATGAGGGAAATTGGTCTATAATTTTCTTTCTCTGTTTCATCTCTTCCTGATTTAGGAATCAGTACCATATTTGTGTCATAGAAAGAGTTTGGTAGGACTCCTTCTTCACTGATTTTCCTAAATAGTTTGTAGAGTATTGGAATCAATTGTTCTTTAAATGTTTGATAGAATTCACTAGTAAACCCATCTGGCCCTGTAGATTTTTTCCTATGGAGTTCATTGATGGCTTGTTTGATTTCTTTTTCTGATATGGGGTTATTTAGGTAATTTACTTCCTCTTTAGTTAATCTGGGCAACTTGTGATTTTATAAATATTCGCCCATTTCACTAAGACTGTCATATTCATGTGCATACAATTGGGAAAAATAATTCCTCATTATTTTTTTGATTTCCTCTTCATTGGAGGTAGATTCACCCTTTTTATTTTTGATACTCATAATTTGGTATTCTTCTTTCTTTTTTTTATCATATTGACTAAGGGTCTATCAAATTTGTTGATTTTTTCATAAAACCAGCTCTTAGTTTTATTTATTAATTAAATAGTTTTCTTAATTTCAATTTTATTAATCTCACCTTTGGTTCTCAATATTTCTAATTTAGTACTAAATTGGGGATTTTCAATTTGTTCTTTTTCTAGCTTTTTCAATTACATGTCCAATTCATTGACCTCCCTTCTCTCTGCTTTAAGTATGCACTCAGGGATATAAAACTTCCCCTGAGAACTGCCTTTAGTGCATCCCACAAATTTTGGTATATTGTTTCATTATTATCATTCTCTTGAATGAAATTGATAGTTTCTATAATTTCTTTTTTGACCCACCTTTTTTTTAGGGTTAAATTGTTTAATTTCCAATTACTTTTTAGTCTATCTTTCCATGGCCCTTTATTGCATATAATTTTTATTGCATCATGATCTGAGAATGATGCATTTAACATTTCTGCCTTTCTGCACTGGATTGTGAGGTTTTTATGCCCTACAACATGGTCTATTTTTGAGTATGTACCATGCACTACTGAACAGAAAGTAAATTCCTTTTTATCTCCATTCAGTTTTCTCCAGAGATCCATCATATCTAGCCTCTCTAAGATTCTATTCACCTCCTTAACTTCTTTCTTGTTTATTTTGAGGTTAGATTTATCGAGTTCAGAGAGGGGGAGATTAAGGTCCCCCACTAATATAGTTTTGCTATCTATTTCTTCCTCTAATTCCTTTAACTTCTCCTCTATGAATCTGGATGCTATACCACTTGGTGCATATATATTAAGTAGTGATATTGCTTCATTCTCAATGGTGGCTTTTAGTAGGATATAGTTTCTTTCCTTATCTCTTTTAATTAGATCTACTTTTGCTTTTGTTTTATCTGAGATAAGTGTTGCTTCCCCTGCTTTTTTTTTTTTACTTTAGCTGAGGCATAATAAATTCTACTCCAACCTTTTACCTTCACTCTGTGGGTATCCCTTTGTTTCAAATGTTTTTTTTTCCCAATTTGGTCACTGCCTCCCTGATTTGGTCTTTAAAATTTTTCTTAAGCTCCTCCAGGAATGCTATTTGGGCTTGAGAACAGATCATGTTTCCTTCTGTGGTCTCAGGTGTGGGTAGAGAGTCTATATTGTCCTGTGTACTTGGTTATTCATGCCCTGCATAGTAGGCTTGAATAGACTTTCTTGCCTTCCCCTTCTCCTTCTCAGCTTCCTTCTTTCCCATTGTGAATTCCTGTTTCTTAGTTTCTCAGGCTATGAGTTTAGGGCCTGATCCTTGACTTTGAATACCTCTGGGTGGCTATTTTATGGCTAAGTCAGGGAAGTCAGTGAGGAATGTAGATGCATAGGTGGGGGTGAGTCTGACCACTTAAGATTTCTGCCTCTGTACCCCTGGGCTATAAGTAGGCTTTTGTTGGTGAGGTGAGGGCTTGTTGGGACCCCTCTCTCTCTTCTCTTCAGACTCCTGGCTGTCTCAGTTACACCCCTTCTTGGAGATTCTCAAGCCTGGGGCTATTTCCATTAACTTGGGATTTCAGTCTGGGTGGGAGACTTATCTTTGGGTTTTCTGCTTCATGAAGGAGGGATGGGAGGATCAGAGCATCTAGAATTTACTTTGCCATTCCAGCCCCTGTATTAAACAGGCAGGCAGTTTCTAAACTTCCAGGCTGGGGGCTGAATGCAGCCAGAGAAGCCTCTCTCTCCACTGGGGTCCCGACCCTCCTACCTGGCTCCAATGATCCTTCCCCTCTTTGAGATGACTGCGATTCGTCCTTGGTAAGTCTGCAGGCTGGGGCTTTCTCTCTCTCTGGTGTAGTCTGCTTGTCTGCTCTTAGGTATGAGCTGTGCAGACCTCACACACTCTGTGCTTGTCCTGTACAGACACGCTGGGCAACCCTGGGCTGGACTCTGCCACACTCCTTCTTCCGTCACTCCGGAATCCGATCAGATTCACCCTGTGAGACTTAGTGACCGAGGAGCTCAATGAGGTTACTGCTTCCTTTCCGCCATCTTGGCTCCTCCCCTGCATTTGTCCTTTTTTTACGAAGAGGACCATGGAATCAGGAAAACAATGACATGATTTGCAGCTATCTTTGATTTGAGTGAGGTAGGGCTTCTGGATCTAGTGACCTGAAATTCATCAGGATGATTTGAGATGATACAAGATGCAGTGGGAAACCTTGGTCCTTTTAGGTTAAGGCCTTTTCAGGTACAAATGCCAGCTCTTATTAAGGAAGAGTGTCTTACTGAAGGAAAGGGAGCCTGAACCTGGAAAGAGTTTTTTTAACTGGAAAAGCAAGACTCCTCCCAACCCTTGCCTGAATGTGAGAAGGTGACAAGCAGAGAATGAGGGAGCCAAAAGGAAGATAATTCTGCTGATCCTAAGCTGAATTTTTGCCCTGTATGAAAGGGAACACACTGCTACGCAGCCAAGCCTGTGGCTAAAAGTGGAAAAGAACTTTGGCTTCCCATAAATGAGCAAGCCTGAGACATTCAAAGAATTGGTCCTGCTGTAAGAATGCCCAGCACCCTGTTTGGCCCAGCCTGGCAGCTATAGCCCAGCATAGTTCAGCAGTAGGTTGACCTGCTCAGCTACTCTCTATGAAAAATTAGGCCAGCTGAACTGTGGAGCAATTTCATCCATCATGAATGTGACCCACTTCACCCCTAGCCCCCAAACATCATGAAGAAACTCCAGAGATAAAGGTCATTAAGTCTCTGCAGTCCCATAGTCGTGACTTTTTTTGGCCATGTGTGTTCCTATAAATGTCCCTGAGGACCACTATATTTTCAATCCATGACTTTGCCCTTCCCTCCAAGGACTTTTGGTAGATTGTGCCCCCGATACTGGGAAAAATGCTTTGTTGCTATTCATCTGGTTATATTATTTGAAGAAAAAAATGCCTTTCCTAAAAACCTGAACCTACCAATCATTTTCTAAGAGGAAAAACACTTTGGAGATCTTGTAATCCAGTAGAGTCACACACAAAGTTATTGTTCTAGGGTGCAAATGTGTGGCTGAGAGAACCTTTATATACTCATGTATTTCTATATGCATGCCTCTACATATGTATGTTATATATCAGCTAAGTCTGGAGAAATATGCATTATTCCACATGCATGGTATTCCATAGTATTCCACCTTTGCAAAGATGGGAGGGAGGCACATTTCCAAAGTTTTCTCCAAGGTGAATCATCATTATCATTAAAAGGTCTTCATTTATTTGTCTGTTGTTCTTTCCATTTAAATATAAATCATTTTGCACAGTATTTAGCTTTCTTCATTTGGCATGGGTTCATGTAAGTTTTCTCATTAGGCAAATGTGATTTTTACTCATCCTAGTTAAATGTTACATCATTCCTGACCAAAATAATTTAACACTCATATTTTAAAGATGTGGTCCAGAAATTAAAAGTCCTCTTGTGAGGTTCCATGGTCTTAAGCAGCTGCCCATGCCCCAAACCTGTCTTTCTATTCTAAAGCCCCTGCTTCCATTTGGATGCAATTATGGAAATGCCACCTGTGTACCTAAGGCTTTCAGCTTCTTGTGCATGTCTTCATAATCTCTAACAACTGTTTCTAGATTCCTTCTTTCAGTTTCATTTTTATCCATGTAAATTACCTGAGGTAAGTAATAGTTTCTAAGTTGAACACATTTGAAAAATTTCTCCATCATGCCCCAGGTAAATATCCTTAGAAGACAGCAGACCTCTCTACTGTTTCTGTCAATCTGACAAATAAGAACCCTTCAGCAATGCACCTCCAACTGCCACTATTTGTATTTTCTTCTTCCAACTCATTCTCAAAGAATTGTGTTTCTTGATGTCCCTACCTCACCTCACGTATATATGCCATTATTACTAGAAAAACAGTTCACCTAGTAGGTGAACCTAAGTAGGTAAACTCCTCATATGGTTCACATCCTCCATCTACGGTACGGCACAAATACTCATCACCAAATTCTAAGTGGTCAAAAAGCAATACAGCTGAATACCCTTAGTTCAATCCTCTTCCACCAGGGGAGTTAACATATGCATTAAGAAGTATATGCAGAAGCTATACAAAATAAGTACACAGTTTGCTGGACAGGGTCTAGGAGCCAAGGATACCCAGTGGTGCCTGAGTTCAGCCTTGAAGGAAAAAGAAAATCCTTGATTTGGAGTTGATAAGTAAGTACATCTTAGAACAAAGGAATATTAATGAGAGGAGGAATGTTATGGGAAAATAACCAACAAGAAACACCATGGGCAAAAATGTATAAATAAATGTACAAATAAATATTTTAATTTAGCTGTTATGAAGAATGAAGGCAAGAGTATCATGGCTCTGGCATACATGAAAATATACAGTAAGCTAGAAAATGACTATCTTTTTCAGTTCTATTCCTTATGTGTATTCAAAGAAGTAATGAAACATTTCATAACCAATCTCCAAACAAATTCTTCTCACTTGAATTTCTATAAGCAAAAACCTATAAATTCTATAGGTTTCATAGTTTGAAATGTGAATGTGTGGGAGCTAGCTCAAAATCAGAGAGTGGAATCGTAAAATTTTCAGTAACCATATGCACCTTGGAAATCAGCAAATGCTACAAATTAGAGCTTGGTTTACTATTTTGTTAATTGTATAGATTCAAGAAAGTAATGGACAAAATGTCAATAATGTAGGTCAAACTTAAAAATGTCTTATGGGAACTTATTTTAGAAGGGGGAAACTAGTTGTAAAACATTTACTAGCATATCCCTGTTTATATAATCGATCTCATTTAAACCACCAAGCAGGCATCTGGCATAAGTATTTTAAGTATAATTATTTACATTTTATTGGTGAGCAAAATAAAGTCCAGAAAGATAAATAATTTGTCCATAATCATACAGTCACTGTCCAAGACAGCATTAAAACCAAGATTATCACTGCTTGCAGTCCAATCCAATTCAATGAGCATTTATTAAATAATGACCATGTGCCAGAAACTGTGCTAAGTGCTAAGGCTACAATTAGTAAAACAAAAGATAGTTCCTGCCCTCAAATAACTTACAATTTATTAGAGGGAGACAATACACAAAAGGCGTCAGGATAGCAGAGGCGCAAGAGGAGGCTAGGAGGAGGCTGGGGGTTCCTGGGGAGGGGGCATCTTGTTCACTGGAGTTGAAAACAGACATATTAGTACTTCTTTAAAGGAAGGCATTGGGAAGATTTTGGTACTCCATCCTCCAGCCCTCCGATCAGAGGGGAGAGAAGGTTGAGAAAGATGGTGTTATTCAAGGTTGGAGGCAGCAGCATGGAGATGAGATTGGAGATTATCTTAACCTAAGAGGAGCATCTTGTTTCCTGGAGTTGAAATCAGGTAGAGTAGCAGATGCAGAGTGAAGTGAGTGAGTCTAATGCTCAGTCTATCAATTAATGGTCAATGTAAATGCAGTTAATGTAAATATTTTTAAATCAATCTTACAACCAGGTCTTTGAATTTGTCATAGTTTATGTTTAGAAATGATTCTATCACAAACTATATTGACAGCCTCCCTCCATTTTTGCTCTATTTTTTTCCTCTCACCCTCTACCCTTGCCCCCCCCCCAAAAAAAAAAAAGGTTAACAGAGAAAAAAATGATATGACAACCTACAGGGCAGGCTTGTGACTCTGAGTATTTTTAGTGAGTGCCATTTCATACTTAAAATGAAGCAACTTCCATTTCCTGTTGCGCAAGTTAATAGTTTTTCCCTATGGGTGAGGATCTATTTCTGTGGCCGCCATGCACCCTGCACGGAAAAAAAAACAAATGACTTTCTAATTTGCACATTACTTTAAGAATTTCGTTTGTTCGTTTCAAATGTTTTCCCTATTAGACCATGGCTGCTTCATATAAAACCTCTCCCAATCTTTGTTTCCAGACAGAAAATATCTATTGGATGTATCAGATCAATGGGCTGCCACCAAACACAGTACCACCGACAAATGTACCAGCTAGAATTGATTGCATTAATAAGAATCTGAGAAGCATTCCAGTTCATCAGCGCAACTTCCTCCAGGAAAACACCAAACTAATCACCACAGGGGTGTCCTCAACCATCAAAGGTGCTCCTTTGGTCTTAAGAAAAATAAATAAATAGGTTTTTAATGTATCATTGGCCTTCAAAAGCAATTGTGATGTTACCATCATTTTCTTTGTCTATTTTTAATACCTCTAGGTAATAATAGAAATGATATAGCATAGTTGAATACCTTTTATACTTTTGCTTTCATTTTAAAAGGTGAAAATAATAATAAAAACACTATTCTTTTAATATAGTTTCTTAGGTAGGTTGGTATGTACATGCTATAAAATTGACTTCAAATCTCTAAATATCAGCATCTGCTAACTTTTAAAATACAGGAACACATTTATAGTAAAAATGAAAATGAGTTTCAGTGCAAAAGCTGTTTCTCATACTGATATTGCTTTAAAACCTCAATTTCTCATATTGATATAGCTTATGAACCTTTAGACTTTAAACATAAAATTAACTTACTGCTAAGGAATGAATTGCTAAGCAATGTGAAAGATTTTTCATTTTTCTTTTTATATGTTTTGCATATTTTGCATGTTTCCAAAATATCTGTCTATATACCTACATAATATACGTGTGTGTATATATGTATACATATATATATACATGTATATATATGCATATTTATACACATATATATTAATATATAATATATTTTAAATATACCCAAGCTCATTCAGGAATGGGTCTGGGACAGAGTGATAGATGACAGGGATAACAATTGAAAATCTTAGAGACATATAGATATAGAGACATAGACATAGAGACATCTTTGGTTCTTACCATCCAATGGCTGGATAAAAAGTGATACATTTGGAGACCCTTGGCTCAACCACTGGGACAAGATTTTACAATAATAGTCACATAATGATGACACATTTGGGACCTCTGTTAAGTGGCAGTGCCACAACTTAGCACTGTGATCTTGGACACACAATTAACTCTCTGGAGATGTGCTTCATCTGTATAATGAATATTATGTATAATGTAGGAGTTAGGACTATGGGATATATAAATTTCAATGAATTGGTAAGAGAAAAAAATTGGTGTTTCTCCCCCAAGACAGTCAGCCTGAGGTTCGACACATAATTTTCTCTCTGGTTCTTTGGTTAGGGTCCTGACAACATTCATGAGAAAGTCTTCATACCAGCTCTGAAATCCCTTAATGAAACTCAATTGCTTCTGCCCAGCACATGTTTAGAGTCCTAATTGCTTTTAGATTTGGGATGTTTACAGTAATTCCCAATATTTAAATAATGGTAAACCTTTTTATATTGCACCAGCTGAGAAGCATGATTGCTGTCCAATCTGCAATGCTTGAGTGCTTTAGATTAGCGTGCATGGAGAATAGAGACAATAAGCCCTATATTCCTGGGGGATGGAGGTGGGGGTGGGAATGAGAGGAACTGAACTTTCCCTCATGGAATGATTCAAGTTGCAGTGTTCTGAAGCAGCAGAATATGACTTAAAATCAGAAATGGGTTCAAGGAAATGGTATAAAGCTTATGTCA
Source organism: Gymnobelideus leadbeateri (assembly GCA_011680675.1). Lineage (NCBI taxonomy): Eukaryota > Metazoa > Chordata > Mammalia > Diprotodontia > Petauridae > Gymnobelideus > Gymnobelideus leadbeateri. The sequence goes on along the minus strand of WOXC01006917.1, from coordinate 647,812 downwards.
TTTTAAATATATTTATTAAGAAGATAATATGGATTTATTTTCTATCAAAAAAAAAAAGAAATCTGAAGGAATTGAAGTTGACCACTGAATATAATATGTAGTCCAACAGCAAAAAAGCATCAGAGAATTTAAGGCTGGGGGTGGGGGTGGGACAGGACCTTAAAGATGATATACTCCAACTCCTCCATTCTGCAGCTAAGACATCTTAGGCCTTGAAGAGAGAAATCTAGCCAAGTCCCTTTGGACCAGGATTTAAAGCCTTGGTCCCTTACTCTGAAGCCTGGAGTGCTATGTGTAAAAGAAAATCCATAATGGGCTTGCTAAGGAAAACTAGAATCTAGTCACCAAACTCTTTGTTCTTTGACTTTGTAAAAAAACAAACAAACAAATAAACAAATAATTCTTTCCTATAAAATAAGTGTCATTTCTTTTAAAGAAGCTTTTTGTACTCAATTGCCTATGGGTTTTTGAACCATTTCTTAAATAATCTGAGTACATGTATAATTTGGTTCAATTAAGCAAACATTTATTAAGTACATGTGGTATGTAGACTAGTCTTTTAGACACTGGGGAAGACACAGAGGTAAAAAATGACAGTAATGAGTTTCAACATCCACTAGAGGCATAAAATGCCCTAAAATGCATAAATGCATAAAATACATAAAATAAAAATTAGGACAATTTCTCTAACTCAGTGTAACCCTTGTGTCAGAGACTTCCATAACACAGAGGGTCAGGATACACTTTGGGGTGTTTTCTCCTTCTCTTGCCTATTTGTTCCAACCCTCTTCAGAAAACCTGAGGAAACATAGGATATCTTCACTATATTAATATTTACTCTCCATTGCAAACATGTAGATCACATTATTACAAAGGAAAGTTGTATTTAAAGGAGGAAATAAAAGCAGGGACTTTTGAATGAGAAACCATTTAATCCTTCAAATGTATATAAGTTCTGAGTTTTGTTGTTGTTGTTGTATTCACATCCATATTAAAACTCTTGAGATCCTTGTATTTTAAATCTAATTGTCTTCTACTATTTAAAAGGGTTTGTTGGTGGTGGGGTTTAGTGTCAGGAGGGCAGGGAAGCAAAATATATATTTTCCCCTCACTCTTACCAATTTCCTACCCTTGAGTATATTCCCTTCTTCAGAACTTTATGTATCACTGCTCCCATTTATCACTTTCTTAAAGAAGGCACAAAGAACAAGGCTCCAAAATTCTTTGACCTTTCATCACTATTTCCCTCATTCATATTGAGAACACAACTTTTTGAGTCCTCCTTTCTCTGGGTGCTAACACTCTTCTCCCTAGCTTTTGCTGTTATCTTATTTTTGTTTTTGTTAAGTTAGCTATTAGTCCTCCCACACTGAGAGGCATCCTTCCTGTGTAGATAACATTCATTCTCCTGCAAACTCACACTGGGAGAGAGGAAAAGAAAAATTTCTTAGCAACTACTATAACAAAATTAAATGTGATGTTGCCTAAAAAGATATGAACTTAGGTGGTGATATCATTTCTGATTGGGTGATCATAAAAGGTTTCATGGAGAAAGTGGCATTTAAGTTGGGCTTTAAGGGATGTGTATAATGTCAAAAGGTAGAGATGAGAGATTGAAAGAGGAATTTCATGCAGGTGTGATCATTTTCTACTCATTCTGAAATTCCCACGGACTATGAATATTAAATGTAAGAAGGATGTAAATGATAAATATTCTCTTTATGGCTTTAAATCCCATACCGGACACATCAGGAGCCTCTAAAAATAATTTTAATTTAGTTTGCATCTTCACAAATAGACCAGTCAAGTATTTAATTCTAATGAAAGTATTTAATCAAATTAAAAAAAAAAGCAATAGTAAAAGAATAAAGAAAATAATTTCACATAGATCCATGAAGGATTATAATTTAATACTTTCAATTCCCCAGTGAAATTGGGGAAGAGCAGTGGGAGAAGAACTCAGAACACTATATCCATATTTAAACATGTACTGGCTTAACAAATTTTTTCTTGTCAGTCTGAGTAGAAGAAAGGTAATCATTTTGCATCTTCTCATAGCTTATTCTCGATAGAGAACAAGAAATCTACTCCAGTGCAAGACTCATTCCAACTTTGACTTATTCCTCCCACATGGGCTGTTGGGTTTCATCAAGCATAATCAATATATAAAGTCTGAAATGTAACCATTCTCAGTGAGCAGGTCACGTGTCACAAGCCAACTTGCTCAACTTGCTAGTTTTTCTTCTCACTCTCTCCAGCTCAGAAATTATTGTCCTTGCTCCAATGGTACTGGAAAATGCCTGGACTACTGAACTCCTGGATGGTGGCATAACAAATTCACTTCGGCTTAGCTCCTTCCCAATATGAAATTGACTATATTGACCTCATAGGAGTGAAGTCTTAGAAACTCCAACCAGGCATCGTGGAAAAAAAAACACAAAAAAACAAAACAAAACAATACAAAACCATAGTCAAATTGGAAATGCTGTATAATGTGCTCCTATGTTAAATCCTTCCCAAGTTAAAAAAAAAAGCCATGTCTATAAACTGTTCCAGGTACACATATACAATTCTAGGTAAACCATACATAGAGTATATTTAAAGACAATTAGCACAGTTGGTCAACAAGGATTTAATAATAATAATAACTTTAGAACTGATATAGCACTTATGAATGCATTTTCTATTTAGTTGTACTATGCCAGGCACTTTGCTAGGTGCTGGGGATATAAGTACAATGAGTGAAACAATTCTTACTCAAAAGGATCTTATACTCTAATGGATGAGATGAGTATAGTTAAAGATACATACCGTATAAACCTGAAGTTAATGAACATTAATATATTCAAAGTAGTATCTATTGTTCAGCTGTGTCCAACTCTTTGTGACCCCATAGACCATAGCATGCCAGTGTTGTCCATGGGATTTTCTTAGCAAAGATACTAGACTGATTTGCCATTTCTTTCTCCAGTGGATCAAGGCAAATAGAGGTTAAGTGACTTGCCCAGTGTCATACAGCTAGTAAATGAGGCTGAATTTGAAGTCAAGTCTTTCTCCAGGTCCAGCACTCTATCTACTGAGCCACCTAACTGACTCCTCCACATAGTATAGTAATGGTATAAAGTAGTTTGGAAGGACCCTAGCAGTTGGGGAGACTTGTAGAGGCTTTGTGAAGAAGATGATACTTAAGTTACATATTAAATGAACAAAGGTTCTCTTTGTCATGGAGATAATGAAAGAGTGAATTCCAGGCATGGGGGATAGCCAATGCAAAAGGATAAAGAATAAGAAACCTCTGAGTTAGTTGAACAAGGGAGTCAGATGGTCAGATCTGCATTCAAGAAAATTATTTTGACAGTAGTGTGTAGGATGAACTGGGACAACAAAAGACTTGGGACATGGAGAACAATTAGGGAAATCTCATAATCTAGGTGACAATTCATGAATGTATAAACTAGGGCAATAGCTATATGAGAGGAGAGAAGGGGTCAGATGTGAGAAAGGATGTGAAGCAGAAATGGGAAGATTTGGTAAGTTATTGGCTATATGGGATAAGGAAGAGGGAAGACATACATAATGCTGAAGTTACACACATGGAAGACTGGGTATTACGTGGTATCTTTTTCAGCAGATTTCCTTCTCTATCATCCCCCCTTTTTAATTTAACTTTAACCTGTCTGTTGATTATTTCCTTGCTATCTACAGCCCCATGTCTTCCCCATCATTACAAACCCTCACTTGATCCATCATATCTGCTAGCAATTGTCATATCTTGTCTCCTTTTTGTGACTAAAATCCTTGAGAAGGCTATCTATAATAGATTCCTTAACTTCATCTTCTCTCTCCCTTCTTAGCTCCCTACAATACTGCTTCCAACTTTGAGCTTCATAATCCAACTGAAATTTTCCCTCTGCAATTTGCCAATGGTCTCTTAATTGTCAAATTTAATGACCTTTTCTTAATCCTCATCTTCTTGAACTCTCTGTTGCCTTTAGCACTGTTGATCATACTCCTAATATTCTCACTAGGTTTATGTGACACTTTTTTTTAGATTCTTCTGATACTCTCTTTCCTGGTTTTCTTTTACCTATTCCTTCTCAAATCTGACCATTCCTTCTCGGTCTTTACTGTATTTTCATCAAAGTCATGTTCACTAATCATGGGTATCCAAAGAGCTCTTTCCTGTGTCCTCTTTAGTTTCCTTCTATAAAATTTCATTTGGTGAAATCAACTCTTAGGTTATCACTATCATCTCTAGGTAGATGATTTTCAGATATATTTGTCTAGTCATAACTTCAATACTAATCCTCAGTGTCACTTTTCCAAGTGCCTATTAAATATCTCAGACTAGATGTCTAATAGACATCTTAAACTCAGCATGTCCAAAACAAAACTCATTATCTTTCCCCAAAACTCTCCATACTCCTCCTTTCCCTATCACTTTAGAGGATAATTGAGGAATAATACTGGATTCTTCACTAACACTATCTCACCCCCTATATCCAAGCTTGTGTTAAGGTCTAACAATTTTACTTTTGCAACATCTCTTGACTATGGCCCCTTATTTCATTGGGAACTGCCATCACTTTGTTCCAGATTCACATCAGGTCATACCTGAACTATTACAATATCCAGCTGCTTGATTTCCCTGCCTCAGCTGTCTTCCCACTCTATTTTATCCTCCATTCATCTGTCAAATTGATCTTCCCCAAGTGCAAATATGGCTATTTTTCACCTCCCATCTACCCCAAACCCATTCTCTCAACTCGGTGACTTCCTATTACCTTTAGTGTGAAATATATGTTTTTCTCTATGTCTTTTAAAGTTCTATAACCTGGCCCATTTCTATCTTTATAGTCTTCTTTTATCTTACATACCCTATACAGAAACACACACACACACACACACACACACACACACACACATACACACACACTGTAATAGTGTGACAATGACCTCTTTGTTATTACTTGCACAAGATACTCAATCTCCTCATTGGGTATTTTCACTGAGAGTCCCCCTTACCTGGAATGCTCTCCCTCATCATCCTCACTTCCTAGCTTCCTGTCTTCAAGTCTCAGCTAAGATCCCATCTTTTTCAAGAACTTTTTCTGATTCTCCTTAATTCTTATGCTTCCATTTTTCTGATGATCTTTTGCCTATAGTTTATTTGTATATAGTTGTTTTTCTAATTGTCTTCACCAGGAGACTGTGAGATCAGCGAGTATCTTTTACCTTTTTCTGTATCCTCATGATTTAGCACAGTGCCTGAAACAGTAATTTAATAAATGTTAGTTAACTGATTCTCTAATGTTTATAGTACATCTCATAAGTATATACTTTACTTATTTGCATGTTGTCTCCCCCATTAGAATGTGACCTCCTTGAGGTCAGGGAATAGATTTTTACACTTCTTTTTTTTTCTCAACATTTAGCACAGAGCCCAGTACTCAGTAAATTATTGATTCATCCATGCCTTGAAAATAGAGAGCAGAGAGAGAATATAAAAAAAATATGGAGCAAAGAGAAGTGAAGACAGATATTATGAAAAGAAAAGCTATACAAACATCATGAATCAGTGAATCCTGCACATTTACCGAACACCATCAGGGAACCATCTATCAATCAATCAACATAAATGCACTGTGTACTATGTGCTATTGTGTTAGGTACAAGAGATGAAAATAGAAAAGTGAAATGACCCCTGAGGTCAAGGAACTTATATTCAATAAATCAATCAATAAGCATTTATCAAGAGCCTGCAGTGTTCCAAGCACTGTACAATTTACTGAGGGAATATAGGACATTCACATTCTTCTGAAGGGAAACAGCACATTCACAGAGTGGTAAATTCAGTATGAGGATAGAGCCTGGTCCTGTAATTTCATTGTTATCAGGACCTCCTGGAGAGGTACTTTATAATTTTCTGAATAGATTTCCATAACTTCTTTGATTTTAAAGTCTTTAGACAGTTGTCTAAAACACCGAAATAGTGACTTACTGTCGCTTTCATACCCAGTAATAGTTAGGACTGGAATCTAGGTTTTTCTGACTCCTAGTCCAGTTCCCTATACAGAAAACCATACCTTTTCTAAAGCACTACATAGGAAATATTATACCATACTTTATAAATTCTCTCTCTCTCTCTCTCTCTCTCTCTCTCTCTCTCTCTCTCTCTCTCTCTTCATATATATATATATATATATATATATATATATATATATATATCTTGATAGAGAAAGACAGACATACACACATACACACACAGACAAAGAGAGAAAGAGAGCTAACGATTATGGTAACCATATAGAAAAGGAGGGACTACTTTAGCTGAGCCATGAAGGGAGCTGGTGGGAGTCTCAAATTAGAGGAAGGCAAAAGAACATTCTAGGAAAGGAGATATATAAATAGGAGGTGTGATGCCATGCATGGGAGAAAAAAGACAGGTCACTTCAACTGGAGCATGAAATGAGTAAGGGGGAGTAATTTTCAACCAATCTAGAAATGTAGACTAGAGGCAGATTGTAAAAGCTTTTAAAAATCAAACATATTTGATCAAGATAGAGTTCCCAAATGGTTCCATTGTAATCTTATTCCTTTTGTTTTTCATCTCTTAGTTTCAGTGTGAAAACTTCTGTATTCCTATCACAGGAATTTCAGTCTTGAGAACTACAATTAGGCACAAAGAATTAAAAAATGATCTTCCATAAGACTGAACCATTTTATGAGACCAATAAATGAACCTTCCTATAGTTGAAAGTGAACACATTGAGAACAAGACCACTCTTGCTTTTCCATTGGCATGCACAGTGTGTAGACCAGTGTTTAGCACACAGTATACACTTCATAAATATTTGTTTGGTTACTTGTTAGTTCATTCTTTGATCCTAGATGGAATGGGGAGCCACTGATACTGTTTGACAAATGGAATAGCATGATCATATGTGACCTTTAAAAATCATTTTAACTAATACTATATTGGTGGAGATGGTAATTAGTTCAGCCATTCTGGAAATCAATTTGGAATTATGCAAAGAAAATTACTATGCTGTTACTATAGAAAATAACCACACCTTTTGACCTAGAAGCTATATTGCTCTCCATATAGCCCCATAGAGGACATTGAGGAAAATAAAGGCCCCTATATACACCAAAATATTTATAGTAGCTCTTCTGGAGTAGCAAAGAATTGACTACAAAAAATATACAAATCAAAGCTTAGTTTATTATTTTGTTTTGTTTTTTTTTTTGTTTAAACTTGAGAAAATGGAGAAAATGATAATGTAGGTTAAAGTTAAAAGTGTGTCATGAATAATTATTTTTTGAGACACAGCTGTGAAACAGTACCAAAACATCCCTAGGAGAGTTTCAGGGAGAAATGGATTCAAACATGACATTAGACCAGGACTATGATGCAGCAACTATAAAGTCCTAAATCAACTGGGGGATGGCAAATTAAGTTGTGATAAATGGATGTAGTTGAACATTAGCATGCTATAAGATATGATGAATATGATCAATACAGAAAAACATAGAGAGACTTACTATGAACTGCAGAATGAAGACAGTAGAAGCAGAAAAACAAAATATACAATGACTTTATCAAAGTAAATTTTTTGAAGTGAACAAAACAATCAAAACTGAATGCCATGGAATTATAATGACTAAGATTACACAGAAAGAAAAGATATGAAAAGTCATCCCTCAGCTTCTTTGTAAAACTAGGCAATTCTGAGTGATAAACTACATATGTTATAAGATTTCCTTAAAATATTAGTTAGTTTTATTTAAGTTGTTTTTCCCTTTTTCTATAAGCTACTGCTCTCTGGGAGAGAGAAGAAGAAGTATACATTAGGAAATATAAGTGATGTAACATTAAAAGAAATAACTAAAATTCATTTTTAAAATATCATTTTTGTAGTTGAGTGGAGGATAGATTAGAAAGTAGAGAGACTGTATATATAGAAATCAGTTAGAATCATTTTAAAGAGTGTAGGCAAGAAATGATAAAATCATGAACTATTATGGTTATGATGTTACGAAGGGGAGTAATTTTTTCAGTGAAGTATGAGGTAAGATTGTCTTCTGAAAGTAAGTTGGAAAAGTATTGTGTGGGTGGCTTGAAAACTGAAGGCTTATGTATTGGTAATGGAATTTGAAGATCTCCTTGTATTTGTAAGCTAACAAGTACTTAGCACTTGGTTTCAGGTTGTGTTAAGACCCAGAGCTTGTGAAAATCCCATGGTGGGATGGATTTGTTGAGGTAATGAGAGGGGGCCAAACAGGAAGGAGCTGGTGCTGTGTATGGGGAAAAGCTCAAGCTGAGAGAGGCAAGAAGAACTTCTGGCAGCAGCATTGTGGAAGCAGAGAGAGAGAATGGCCTGGATCAAGAATGCTGAGAGAGAGAGAGAGAGAGAGAGAGAGAGAGAGAGACAGAGAGAGAGAGAGAGAGAGAGAGAGAGAGAGCTGCTGGGGGCCAGAGATGCTGAGAGAAAGAGAGAACTGCCAGACAGAGCTATCCAGGACTTTGGAAGACCATCAGAGCTGCTGAGATGCGAAGAGGCACGGTTGTGGTGCTAGTAGTTTGTCTGTCTGTTTTGATGTTATTTTGTCAGATTCCTTTGTTGATGGAGGCCTCAGACCTTGCTGTTGGATCTAGGTTGACTTCACAGGCAGAGAGTGAATTGATGAGGACATGGCAATGTTTACAAAGTAACTGTGGCTTTGATAAGCTTTGTCTTCCCTGGAACAGAAACTGCTGAGAACTTGCTTCGGGTGAAGATGAAGAAATGACATCTCCTTGGGTATTGAATGCTGTGATGATATTGTAACCTAATTGTGACCTAGGGGTGGATGGCTTTTGGGATTTATACTGTCCCTTGAGAGCGTGCTTGGTGGTGACTGATGATATTGAAATTCAGTTATGATCCAAGGGTGGAAAACTTTTGACCTTTGTACTTTGTGACTGACCAAATGAATGTACTTTGCTTATGATTGGAAATTAATCTCCAATTGAGTAGAGAGAAGCCATTGTGATTGACTAAATCAATGTACTAACTAGGGGTGGAGTACTTTGACCTTTGTACTTTGAGTTAATAATTAAATGTACCTTGTTTAAAAGAGAACTTTAACCTTTGTACTTTTTGATTGAAATGAGGACTTAAGTAAATGATTGAGTTACACAGTATTTTGGTTTTCTGTGAATGTTTTGCTTTAATTTGTTACTGAATAAATGGAGGGTTTACTATGCTTGTCATTAAAACCTTGGAAGCTGCTCGTGCTTTGCAGTGCTTGGCATTACAGCTTGGAACAACCTCTGTGGGGAGTGAGAGAAATAAAAGGATTGGTATGCAGTGGTGAGGGTCTAGTTGATTTTGTATGCCATAAATTTGTAGTGGGCATTCTTAAGATACTTGTGCAACTTCCTTCAGTGGTGTTCAGCAGCACCTGAGTAAGAGAACAAAAAATAATTGTTGGCGTAATGTAGGGTTAGGATTTAGAAGGGGGTGAGGTTCAATAGAATAAGGGATGATGGCTTTAAGGAGGAGAGTCTAAAATTGGTTAACTAAAGATTTGTATTTTAGAAGGAAGAAATTGAAAGCAGGGCAGTGGTTATGGCCTAAGACAGCAAAAAAAGGATGGAGTGAGTAAAAGTTTTTTTAAAGATGGAGGATAGGTTTAGGAGTGGCCACAGGTATGCTGAAGGCCCCCTAAATTGATTTGTGAGAGCTGATTGTTAAATGCTCATTGTATTAATTTCTCAGAAACTGGTTAATGCTATAAATTAGGACTTGCTTTATTATTTTGTTGATTTCCTAGACTTAGGAAAGTCATTAAGAACATGTGAAGAATGTAGATTAAACTTGAGTGTGTCATGAGTACTTCTTTCAGGAGCTACTTATAAACATTTTTACCAGCACGACTTTGGTTGAGACCCAGGAAGTGATGGATTCACAGGGTGACACATCCAAGGAAGGGATGGTGCAACTTAGCAGTCCTAAATTAAACATCCTGGCTTTGGTTGGGGAATTGATGGACTGAATAGGCACTTAAGTCAAAGAACAAGGAAGCCAAAACACAAAGCAGCTAATGCTGAATTTATCAGTCACTGAAACTGTAAGTTATATCATCAACATCAAAATCATCATCACTACCATTTAGATGATGCCTGCCACTGTGCCAAGTACTTTACAAATATTATCTCATTTGATCCTCACAATAACCCTATAAAATAAATGATAATATATTAACCATTCACATATATGAATGGGCAACTCTCCGTGGCAGAGGTTTTTGACCAATCATGAACTAAAAGTGTGTGTGTGTGTGTGTGTGTGTGTGTGTTTATGTTGATAACTATATGTAAGTATAATTGGCTTCTTTGGTAATAATATTTTATTTTATGCACTTACAAGTATTTTTCTAAGAAAGGGTACAGAGACTTGACCAGACTAAAAAAGGGATCCATGACACACAGAAAAATGGTAAAGATTCCTTTGTTATGTTCTTTCTAAGTATTCTTCAGGACATATCTATCACTAGTTAATATCATTCAATTCTCAAACAGAATGAACCTGAGCTCCTGGGCAACTGAAAGGATTACCATCGTAACTTAGTTAAGGCCTACATAATTTCCTGTCTGTTTTATTGCAATAGCCCTGTTAGTGGTCTCCCTGCATCCCATCTCTCTTGTTTCTACACCATCTTCCAGATAACTACAAAATTAATATCTTTAAAAGTCAGATCTGACTATGTCACTTCCCCAAGGAAGAAGCTTGTGTCTCCCTGTTGCTTCTAAGATTAAAACATTAATAAAAGGCTCTTGAATTTTTAAAGGATTTGTTCTGAAGAAAAAAAATGAAAAAAAAATCAATTTAATAATATAGCAGCATGAGGAGTTTTAACCATAGTCTAACTCTTTAAAATTTCTGTAATTTACTAAACAAGTTCTGACAATTTAGGTGTCCATTGCATGTCCCATTAGGTGTCCTCTTCTGAAAACTTTCCAATTAACATAATGCCCTCTACAAAAGTTGGTGCCTAGAATGGAACATATTATTCTAAACTTAAACTGACTGGGCAAAGCATCGTAGCAGTACCTCTTTCCTAAACCTTGATTCAGTACCTTTCTTAATTCAGTCTAATATTCCATTGGCATTCTTTGATGTCATAATATGTTGGCTTCTTCTGAGCTTGTTGTACACTAAAAATCCAAATCCTGGGGCAGCTAGGTGGTTCAGTGAATAGAGGACCGGCCCTGAAGTCAGGAGGACCAGAGTTCAAATCTCTTCTCAGACACTTGACACTTACTAGCTGTGTGACCTTGGGCAAGTCACTTAACCCCAATTGCCTTCCCTCCCCACCTTAAAACAAAACAAAACAAACTCCAAGTTCTTTTTCAAGCAAATTGCTCTTTTGCTATCATCCTGCCCCATCATGTGCTTTTCTAATTGATTGTTAAAAAACAAACGTAAAAGATATTATATTTATCCCTACTAAATTGATTCAGATTCAATTTGTCTCATGTTCTAGACCGCCAATTAAACATGTTCTTTTGATAAATGAAGAACCAAAGATACATAGAAGTGAAATAATTTGCCTAATATAACACAAGTATTAAGTAGATGAGCATGGATTTCAGTTCTGACTCTGTAACCACAAATAAATACACTCTTCATTGCATCATGCTGCCTACTAGCCTAGTTCAGGCCTTTATCACTTCTGACTTTGTATATTTGGATAGCCTTCAAATTATTGACCTTTTCTCGAAGGTCTTTCCTGTTGAATCCATCCTTCCACAATCTGCCTAAATGATATTCCTAAAACACAGGTCTGATTGTGTCACTGTCCTAGTCAAGAAGCTCTAGTGGGAGCATATTGCCCTTAGGACAAAATAAAAGTTCCTCAATTTGACACTTAAAACCCATGACAATCTGATACCTGATTCTCTGTCTCTGTCACAAAACAGCAAGAGCTCTAGTTGCAGTTCCACGGTAGAGAGGAATGTTAGGGCTTGTGACTGCAGGGGAACAGGAGCCATTCCTGGATAAAGACCAGAGTGTAAACCAGGATAGTAGTGACCATACCTTTTGCCAGATCACACTATCTTAGAAGCACTGATAACTTGCAGACTCCCAGAACTAGCTCTGAAAACATTCACACACACACACACACACACACACACACATTTTGTTTCCATATTCTCTAGTCCAGCCAAATTGGTTACCTAGTTGTTCTTTCATATATGACAGTCCATGTCCCACCTCTATACCATTGCTCTGGAAGTACCCCAATGCCTAGAGTGAACCCCCTTTTCTCCTTTACCTCTTACCATCTCAGACTTTCTTCAAGCATAACTTCCTACATAAGACCTTTCTGTATCACCTTCTCTCCTCCCCTATAGATGCTAGTTCCAACTCCAACCCTCAAAATTGCCTAATACTTTGCATATCTTTTAAAATTTCTCATATATGTATATGTTGTTTCCCTCCAAGGGTCAGTAACTGTTTTGCTTTTGGATTCCCAAAGGCTAGCACAGTGCCTAGCATATTAATATGTACTTAATAAATATTTGTTGAGTGATACATAAATATATGTATATATATATGTATGTATATATATATATGAGTTGTCACTCATTCAGATTTCTAGACACTTTTAAATGTTAATAATAAATTTACTACTTAGATAACAAGTTCTTATGGATAAAATAAGGCATCAGTTCCTGCTCATCTTTTTGAAGAGATGCTCCTATAAATAACTTGTCCATGTATTACAAAATTTGAGACTACACGCCTCAGATAAATAGCCACAACTGACATGTAATTAACTTGTGGCTTTAATTTTCTAAATTGCTTGGTATTCCCCAGTCAATGGAGACAAATGTTGTTGTTTTGTATTTGAAACTCATCAACTCACTATTCTTATTTACATTTCTTATGAATGCTGAACTCCAGAATCATGAAAAGGAACAGCAACAAAGAATAATAAGAATAATATTATATTTGTAGAAATTGTGTAGGTGTATCTTTTCCCCTTGGTTCATTTGTGTTTATTTTCTCCTTGCAAATTGATTGTAGACTCCAAGCTCACTGTCATAGACCTTCACTAATTATATTTTATGCAGTGTCTAATGAATTAGCAACGTTTAAAAATGGCTGATTATGTAATGGGGGCTTGTTTACTGTATAGACTCAAAAGCACATCAAGGAGTCATGACCTTGTAAAGTTTCATTCCTTGCCATTGGACAGTTGCTAAGAAGCAAAAGGGATGTCTCGTAGCCTATTTCCCCTACATGTGACTTTACCTTGGCCTTCCCTAATGATATGTGCCATTAAAGTTCTCCAGACAAGCCAATTCTACCACCACTCTGACCTCACAAAAAATAAAAATACCCTATTTGTAGTTTTGCAGACATAATACCTGAATAGCAAGCAGAATGACTTTCAGTAAGTATGTGGTTGTAACACATTTCCTGCCTCTCCCTCCCACCTTTTAGTGGCCTTGGATTTGATTTAGAGATAATTTGTTCTTCTACTTATTGAGTCTTTGCTACTTCGAGGTAAAACGTAGAGAGAAGAGTGACTTGCTGGATTTTTTAAAGGATTACTCTGAACAAAAATATTGTTTTTTTAACAGGGGCCTGAAATAGCTTAACAAGTCTTAATGATGTTGAGCTATTTTGTCCCTGAAATTTTCCAAGCCAGAATGAAGACATGAATAGGAATTTTTCCTCCAACAAAAAATTAATTTAAAAATAAACAAACTACTGTATTGTTTGGACTGTCAGTGGGAAAAGTACTTGTGCCTTCATCCCTTCTGCATTTTTGATGTGTCTTATTCCACTTGAATCTTTATCCCCTAGTTTTTTCCATGCTAACTATAAACAAGCCTCCCATTCATTAGAAATCTTCATTTGGCCTTGACTTAAACTTTGTCCTGTAGCTCTCCTCCTTTTCACAAAGTCCTAGAAAGTGTCTCCTCCTCAGTTTTTTCCACTTTCTTACCTCTCAACTTTTGTCAGTTGAGTGGCACAGTGAATAGAGAACTGGACTTAGAATCAGAAAGACACATCTTCCTGAATTCAAATAGAGCCTCAGACACTTATTAGTTGTATGACCCTGGGCAAGTCATTTAACCCTGTTTGCATCAGCAAACAGTTTTATATATGAGGATATCTATAAAAATAAGCTGGAGAAGGAAATGTCAAACTGCCCCAGTATCTTGACCACGCCCCCCCAAAACAAAGAAAACAAACAAACAAATCCAAAAGGGGTCTTGAAGAATTGGATACTACTGAAAAAAACAACCTTCGAATTACTTTTCCACTCCTTGCAATCTGACAACTGACTGAGGGAAAATTGCTATCTTGAATTTACCAGTGATCTTCTAATTGAACCACTTCTCAGTCCTCATGCATCTTGAGCTCTGCAATGTTTCACACTGTTGACAACTCCCATCTCCCAGATACTGTGTTCATTGTGGCTTTTTATGATGCTGTATTTTCTACTAGTTTTTCTCTACCTTGTCTGAATTATCATCCATGTATCCCAGGGTTTCACCTCCGAGTTCTTCCCTGTTCTCTCTCTTTTTTCCCATTCTTCACTCTTTATCTTGGACAACTTCTCAGCCACCATAAAATCAGAGATCATAGCTATGAATATGACTTCCAAATCTTCACATTCAGCTTTCATTTTATCTTGAGATCCAGTGTTGTACCAATAACTAACTATATGCTAGTCATCTCCATCTGGATGTTATGTAGGCATCTGAGAATGAAATATGTACAAAACAGACTTCATTTTTACCCCCCACCCCCAAATCCACCTCTCTTCCTAATTAGCCTTTTTCTGACATGAGCACAACTATGCTTCCAGTTAGTTTACCCAGGTAAAACCCTTACAGGTATCCCTAGATGTTCACTCTTCATCACTCCTCTAACACCAAAAAAAAATTCCAATCAGTTTCTAAATCTTAGTGAATCTCTCTCACTCTTCAAATCTTTCCCTTTTCTCCGCTTATGTTAATAAAATTAGTGCAAGCCTTTACTACAGTAACAACCTCCTTATGAGTAATCCTGTCTCCAGGCTCTCCTTACTCCTGTCCTCTGAACAACTTCCAAATTCATAGTTCTAAAGCACAGATCTGACAATATCACTATCGGTAATGGAATTGGTTAAACTTGAACTACATGATAGAATCCAGGCAATCTGCTAGACACTTTGGACATTTGTGGTGGGGTGAGAAAGAGAAGAAATAAATGACACTTCTAGGGATGAAAGTCTCTAACTGATGCAGATCTTTAACTTATTCATCTTGTGGTCTTAGAGTTGCTTGAAACACTTATAATTTAAGCCCAGAGTAAGAATGTGTGAGAGGCAAGATTTGAATCCAGGAATTACTGACTCTGATGTTGGCTTTCTATCAGTTATGCCCAAACTGCCTCTCCACACCACTGACACTCAAAGGGGAAAAAAAAGTAATCTCTGCCCTTAAGGAGTTACATTTTACTGGATGCAAACAGCCCTTACTCAGATAAATTAAGGCAAAATGTATCATGTAAAGAATAATATCAGAGCAGAAGGAAACCCTAAAATGTGGAGGAGGTTTGGGGTAATCAGATAAAGCAGTGCATAAGTGGGGCAGTCTGGAAACATAGAATGAGGCTAGAATATGATGAACTTTAAATACTAATATCTAGTTTTTTCTGTTATTGCCCACTGTCACACAACTTGCATGTGGTAGAGGTGAATAAAGGTAAGAGAAATAATAGCCAAATCACTTGCTTTCCTAATTTTGTGACTTGTCTTATAATCAATTCATTCTCACTTCTAAAGTTGGAAGATATCATATATACATACATATATAGATAGATAGATTATATATATATGTGTGTGCGTATGTGTGTTTGTATATATATATGCATGTGTGTATTTAAACATGTATGTGTATACACACATATAATTTGTTATCCTTTATAAAATGTATGAATGGGAGGCAGTACGACATAGTGGGCAGAGAGACTGAAAGTATTTGAGTCCCACCTTTGATATATACTGGTTATGTTCCCAGAGGCAAGTAGCTTAACCTCTCATTGCTTCCCAGGGGACCCTCTGACACTAATAAATTACAAAACAAAGTTTTTGATCCATATAAATGGAAAGAGCTTCCAAGCTTGAAAATTCCTCATATCATGTAATTTGCAGCTACAACACTATGTACCTTCCTTAATCTCTAAATCTAGCACCCACCAAAATCTGCTCATCACTTCCTCTGTGAAAGTTGAATTATCCAGAACAACAATGACAAAATACAATACAAATCAGCTGAGTAGCTAACATACCTACAAGGCAAGGGAAAAAGCCAAACCATGGCCAGATTTGTACTTTTTCTCTCATAAAAGGAAAGAACAATCGTGATAAAGATAACAGAGAAAGCCAGCTGAACTCTGTGTTGCACTATTAATGATGATAATAATATGTTGCTTTCATGAATAACATCCTATTAGACTTTTCACTGATCCCATGATGCCAAGGGCTCTTTATGTTACCAAAAGTGAGTTCTTTCCAGAATAAATTGCAAGCTTCTTTTCATGAACCAGATTCCCTAAGACTGTGAAAATGATGGCTTTGGAATTCACCTTGTAGATTTTATTTATATATGTCACAAAGGTACAGATTAGCCATTTCCATTCTCATTCCACAAACAAAACCCTAACAGAAAGTTCTGAAAAATGTTTATTTTTTTTTTCATATTTCATTGCTACTTCTATATCTCTGCCTCAGGACAGATGTGAAAATACCAGATTCACACTTTATAAAAATGCCCATAGAATTGCTTGGGATGTGAAGATGCCCCAAATGCATCTGGAAATGAATGATAAATCATTTTAGAAGGCCTAGTTTTGACTTCACTATTTCCTTTAAAGGCATGATAAATAGCCCCTTTCCATAAAATATGATACTTCACATTTCAGATTGCATTCTGTATTCCTCTAGACACTTTCATTATTTCCCAACAATCCTATGAAACAAATCTTAAGTGACAGAAGGGAGATTTAAGTGTTTGAAAGTGTTTTGGGTCCTAGAAACATATGCACTTTTCCCATTCTGGATTAACTTTCACAGTGTTTTATGCTCAGATTACACACAAACAGCTGAACTATGAATTCTAATTTTGTCAGGATTGGCAGTTTTATTGGAAGAAGAAAATTTCACTGTTTTTTGAGGGGGCAGGACTCTTTATTTTTCACTTATAAATATTAAAATTTAGGTAGTCATATAAAGTATTTTGTATCAGTTTCAGGAGATGTTTCATAAGGTAAGAAAAACTGAAGCTCTTTTGAATTCAGAAAACTAGTTGAGGATAAATCAAGGTCAAAACCTTATAATTTAGAGAATGCTCTGAGGTTTAGAAAATGTAACTGATTTGTCTATGATCTCAGGGTTATTAATTGTCAGCAGCAGTAACTGAATGCATGTCTTCCTTATGCTAAATCTAATAATTTATTCAACACACCATAATGCTTCTTTTACTTAAAGATAAGGGGAAGTTGTTTTAAGTTAAAGAAACAAACAACACCTAGATATTGGTATTTAAAGCTTTTTATTTTGGCTTCAATTTAAGATATTTCTTTTCCACATTACTTAATATTCATAATACATCTTTGATTTTTCTATCTGCTAATTAATATATTTCTTTGCCTCCTTTGATACTAGACTATATAATTTCTTGGTTAATATCATCCATATGGACCTTTAAAACTTATCTAAAAAAAATAACCTAGACCTCATTATATGTTTAACGGCTTCAACTCAATGATTCAGTTTAATAAATATATCTTAAGTGCCAATTGTGTGCCAGTTGTGTGAATGATGGTGGAAAAAACAATACAACTCTTCTGACTGGGTCTGCTATAAATTTATTTTATGTAACCTCAATTGAGTGAGTCTTCACTATTGCTAGGAGATCCGTCTACACCTCCCTTATGAATTCACTCATCACAGCAATTCTCCCAAAACTTTTCATCCCCCCTCAAACCATCCATGATTTACCTTCCACTGAATCTCTCAGCTAAGAATCCACTCTTCTAAGCACTGGGTATATAAAAAGAGGATAAAGACAGTTCTATCCTCAAAGATCCTCCAGTCTAATTGGAGAGACAACATGCAAACAAATATATACCGATCAAGCTATATACAGGATAAATAGGAAATAATTAAAGGGAGAAAGCACTGGAATTAAGAGGGATTGGGGAAGGCTTCCTATAGAAAGTAGGGTTTTAGTTGGGACTTAAATGTTTATTTTCTAGAGTTCGAAAAAAAGATAAAATTTATCTGGAAGAACAAAAGGGGGATGGGGAGAAATTTTGCTTCAAATGGCAATGAACTGGTGGGGAATGAAAATAAGTGAAAAACTGGGGCTAACAGAGAGGACAATCCATCGGACGAGATGCCAGATAATAGAATCACTGGAACAGGTAGAGTGGTTAGCTTGGTAAGGAGTAAGACCATTTCATCACATGAAAAGGAGTATAAAAAATGGTAGAAGGACCTGAGGGATAGGAGATGAGAAAGATGTGGAAATAGGGAGTTTATGGCCAATGATCTAAATGTTTCTATAAAATATGAGACAAACTTCTTAACTGAGAGATTCAGTAGAAGGTAAATCATGGATAGTTTGAGAAGGGATGAAAAGTTTTGGGAGAACTGTTGTGATGAGTGAATTCATAAGGGAGGTGTAGATGGATTGCCTAGCAATGGTGAGGACTCAGTTGGGGTTACATAAAAAAATTTATAGAAGACCCAGTCAGAAATCTGTATGATTTTTTTCCACCCTCATTCATCAGTAATTGTGTAGGCATGAAGGTGACAATTTGTGAGTGATAAAAGGTTGAGACTTGGCAAGGCATAATTGACAATATAAGGGGGCAAGAGATTCAAGAGAAGAGCACAGTGTAGAGTTGAACTGGTCCACAAAGGAGTCAAGATGGGGAAAAGAGGAGAGAGTGATTAGTGCCAGGGAGATGGCCTGGGAGAGAATGGAGGAACCTAGGGACTGGAGAGCACAGTGCACAATGTTATATAAAGGAAGGCAGAGGAAAGATGGCAGAGAAAAAGCCAGGAAGTTGCCTGAGCTCTCCCCACTTTCCCTCAGAAACAATTGTATTGTTAAAGCAAACCTCTAAATAGATTCTGGAATGACAGAATCCACAAAAAGACAAAATGAAAAGATTTTCCAGCTTAAGATAACTTGGAGGAACTTCAGGAAAGATCTGTCTCTGTGTAAAAGGGGAATACAGCCCAGAACAGGTGGTATCTGAGCAAGCAAGCAAGAGTCTCTTGGCCACAGTACAGATCAGCAAGTGAGGCCCCAAAGTTTTGATTAAGCAGTCTAGTGGCATAGCAGGACAGATGTGAGGCTTCCAGCTCAACTTTAAAATTACAAAATAACCTAGAAAATGAGCAAAAAAACAAAAAGAATTCTGACCATAGAGAGCTACTATGGCTACAAGGAAGATCTAAACACAAACTCAGAAGAGGACAAACATGTCAAAATGCCTTGTGATTTGCCCTTTTTTTTCTTGAAGAGGATCATGCCATCAGGAAGATGATGTCATGACTTGGAAATGAACTGGACTTAAGTGAGGGAGGGCAAAGTCACCAGCCTCACTTTGTCCTCCAGAGTCCTCTGCTCCCTGTAGCAAGATATAACAAAGGATGATTAGAGATAGACCCTGATGCTTTGGGAAACCTTGTCTTTTAAAGTCAAGGCCCTTCCCAGGTCTCAGACTGAGGTAACACCCAGTTAAGACGACTTTTAAAATCAAGTAAAAGAGGTAGAAGAAAAAATTGGAAACAGAAATGAAAGATATGCAAGAGCGAGTCAACAGCTTGGAAAATAAGGGATAAAAAATGACTGAAGAATAACAATTTTTCCTACATTTTATTATTTCAAACCAGGTAAATATTTTGATAAAGCATGAAAACACTGAGGAAGCATCTGATGCTGTTTGACTCTGGGGCCTGGGGCAGGGTTCTGGGACTTGAGGATGAGGGATGAAGATGGGAGCCCCCATGGCCTCGGCCTTTCCTATCTTAGAGCTAAGGAGCTACAGTTAGTGGAGCTGATGGGAGAACTGCCGGAGGGGGATGGATGCAAGGGGGAGAAGGAGGGTGGAGGTGGGGCTGCTGGGAGTGGGAGATGAGGAAAAGCCTCTGGTGACACCGGCAGTGGACTCAAGACCTTTGGAAACCTTTGTTGGAGGTGGGAGATAGTGTTGGAATGGAGAATTCGTGGGGGCGGGGCGGGGGGGTTGGAATGAATTCTTGGTACCAGTTGGAATGGAGAAGAAAAGGCAGAGGGGGAATATGAGGCTTCGGGGGGATGGGTGATGATGTCGGGGAAGGTGTCAAACACAAACTGCACGTTCTTGGTATCGGTGGCACAAGTGAAGCGTGTGTAGATTTCCTCAGTTGTTCTTCTGCTTGTTCAGGTCCACGAACTTGCTCTGGATGTAACTTGGCAGCCTCATCATACTTGTTTGCCCCTGAATACTCAGAAAAGCAGATGGTGAGGGGACTGTGAGTAATCTTTTCAAACAGGTCCTTCTTATTAAGGAAAAGGATGATGGAGGTGTCTGTGAACCACTTGTTACAAATACTATCGAAAGGCTTCATGCTCTCGTGCATTCGATTCATCTCATGTTCAGCTAGGACCAGGTCATAGGCACTCAGTGCCACAGAGAAGATGATGGCCTCACCCCCTCAAAACAGGGAATCCACTTCTCTCAGACCTCTGCCAGCCCACATCAAATATCTTGAAGTGCAAATCCTTGAAGGTGAAATGAGTCTCCACAATACCAGTGGTCTTCACTTGTCTCAGCACATCCTGCCGAGTGGGGATGTAATCAGACTGAGATCTGCTTTTCAGTTTATTTAAATAGTAGGCAGCTGGGGGGCGGAGCCAAGATGGCGGAGTAGAAACAGCTCATCCAAGCCACTCTGCCCCCAGATTCCCCCCAAACTATGTAAAAGGGGACTCTGAACAACTTCTGGAGCCCCAGCACCCAAAGAACGACACAGAGAAGCTAACCTCCCGCTGAGGACAGCCAAGCAGCCCAGCAGGAAGGACCAGCGCAGCGGTCTGGGAGCCGGCAGCACGCAATGTGCAGAGCACTGGAAGCAGAGCCTAGCGGAGCCTAGTGGAGCCCAGGTCCCCGTGAGCCAAGGTTTTAGCCCCAGGGCAGCAGGGCCAGCAGCTGGCTGGAGGAACCCCAGAACACCAGCAGCCGTGGTGACTCCAGAATTATCAACAGAGACATGCCTAGGACAAAGTAAGAGGTTTGTGTCCTATGGACTTTGGGACC
Source organism: Gymnobelideus leadbeateri (assembly GCA_011680675.1). Lineage (NCBI taxonomy): Eukaryota > Metazoa > Chordata > Mammalia > Diprotodontia > Petauridae > Gymnobelideus > Gymnobelideus leadbeateri. The sequence continues at coordinate 626,444 of WOXC01006917.1, read as the reverse complement.
TGTATTTGGGGGAATGCGTCAGCTCCCTCCCCTGGGGGCTAGAAGCCACTGAGGAGACACGCCATTTTGTAGTTTTCAGAGGCAGATTCAGCTCCTGCCCTGCAATTAATTGTAGGGAGATCCAGCGATCAGTCTTGGGCGGGGGGGGTAATCGCTCTTGCTTTAACCTCCCTGGATCTGGATTGTGATCTAGCGTGGTAGTCGTGGGTGGGTTTACAGCTTGCCAGAAACAGAAGTTGCCCCCCACACGTTAGGGATGAAAATTCCTCTATCTGGCCTTAAAGCCATAGTGTGGCAAGAAGCCCAAAAGTCAGGTAATCAAGTGGCAACATGCCAAGGCAAAGGGAACAGAAAAATGTAACCCTAGACTCCTATTTTGGGGGCATAGAGCGGGAAAAGGAGTGTGAGGTCAGAAGTCCTGCTCCAAAAGCCCCAGGCGAAAACATGAGTGGGTTGCAGGCCATAGAGGACCTTAAGAAGGAGTTTAAAAATCAAATAAGAGAAGTGGAGGAAAAATTGGAAAGAGAAATGAGAAGGATGCAGGAAAAGTATGAAGTGGGGGTCAACAGCCTGACTGAGGAAAACAATACCTTAAAAAATAGACTGACTCAAATGGCAAAGGAGGCCCAGAAGAGCAATGAGGAGAAGAATGCCTTGGAAAGTCGAGTTTGCCAGATGGAAAAAGAATCTCGGGAGTTCGCTGAGGAGATTCATTCCTTCGGAGTTGGACTAGAGCAAATGGAAGCTAGTGACTTTATGAGAGGTCAAGATGCTGTTAAGCAGATCCAAGCAGATGAAGGATTGGAAGGCAATGTGAAATCTCTCATGGGAAGGGCTGCTGGCCTGGAGAGTGGATCCAGGAGAGACAGTTTGGAAATTGTTGGACTGCCTGAGGGCCATGATTGAGGGGGGGGGGGGACCTAGAAGTCACCCTTCAGGGGATTCTCAGGGGGAGCTGTCCTGATGTCTTAGATCCAGAGGGCAAAATGGGGGTTGGGGGAGTCCACCGATCACCTCCTGGAGGGGATCCCAAGGATAAGACTCCTGGGAATGTTGTGGCCGGGTTCAAGAATCCCCAGATCGGGGAGAGGGTGCTGCAGGCGGCCAGGAAGAAGCAGTTTCAATATTGTGGAAACACAATCAGAATGGCACAGGACCTGGCGGAGTCTACACTGAGGGATCGAGGGGCATGGAATATGATATTCCAGAGGGCAAAAGAACTGAGAATGAACCCAAGGGTCACATACCCCGCAAAACTGAGTGTTTTGTTTCGGGGGAAGATGTGGTCATTCAGTGGAATGGAGGACTTTCGGGCATTCTTGAGGAGGGAACCAGAGTTGAGTGCAGAATTTGACATCCAGACACAGGAGGCAAGAGATGCCTGAGAAGGTGATCAGGGAGAGGAAATCAAAAGGAACTTATCAGGGTTGAACTGTTTGCGTTCCTATATGGAAAAGCAATAGCTGTGAGTGATGATATCTTTCTCACTATGAAAATAATGGAAGAAGGGTGTGTGGTCATATGAATATATATGTGAATGGGTGTGTATATGGATAGATGGCATAGGTTGAATTTGTTGGGAAGGGAGAATACTCAAGGGATGAAATGATGAGGTGAGAGAGGAAAGTGGCAAGAGGAGATGGGGAAAGACAGGGTGGGGTAGGCTGTCTCATGTAGAAGAAGCAAGGGGAAGTGGTTGTAGGGGAGGGGGAGAATAGGAAGGGAAAAAAAAAGGCAAACCCACATTCTCATTGAATCTGGTTCGGGGAGAGAATGACATACATACTAAATGGGATATCTCAACCTGCAGCAGAATAGGGGGAAGGGGGATGAGAGGAGGGATGATTGATGGGGGGGGGCATCCTTGGGGGGAGGGGAGGTTGGAAGTACCCACTATAGAAGAGGGACAGGATCATGTAGGGAATGGACCAGGTGGGGGGTGGGATGAGTGGGAGGGAATTATAAGCAGCCTTGTACAATATATCTACTATGATATTGTTTTGCATAGCTAGACATGTACAACATATACTGAATTACTTATCTCCCCAGAGGGAATGGGTGACAAGGGAGGAAGGAAATGGATCTGAAATTCGAGGTCTTAAGATTAAATGTTTCAAATATATATAAATACTATTATTAATACTCTTGCTTATAATTGGGAGATAAGATGTGCAGGCATTGGGACACAAAGATTCACCTTCCTCTAATGGAAAAGTCAAAGGGGGTATGGGAGAAGGTATGGGAGAGAGCAGATTGGAGGAGGTGATATCTTGTGGGACTGCTGTTCTGGGAGGTTGGGTGGGGGAATAACGGGGGGAAAATGATTGTGACTCAGAATCTGGTAGAAATGATGTAGGGCAGAGGTTAATAAAGCATTTGTTTAAAAAAATTAACTAATAAAAAAATACAAAGCAAAAAAAAAAATAATAGTAGGCAGCTATATCATTTAGCTGGTGCGCTTTGAGCAGAGTGGCTGAAACAGGCCTGCACACTATCATCAGACCACAGCCCCTGGCCAGTGTGGCCAGGTCTTCTGGCATGATTTCCTGCTCCTCTGCAGTGCAGGATTGGGCAAACAGCTGGCTGGCATCACCCACTCTAGAAGGATCCCCGAGATCAGTCTGCAGGTTGCCCATAGCTTTGATAATGGCCATGATGGACTGGATGGTGTTGCTGTAGATCACAGCCCTGTACTGCCAGCACTCCTCCCCTGAGTAACCATCCTACAATGAATTGTAAAACAGCTGATCTTTATCTGTTTTACAATTGTGCTCTTCTGGACTCTCCAGCACCCAGGAGAAGCAGCTTCACTTCTGGTGCTGCCTTCATGCTATGTCCCCTCAGGTTCTTGACCATCATCTTCAAGCCCTCGGCTGTCGCTAATAGGACAGAAAAGGAGAGTGACAAATGGAGGAGATTTGGGAGGAAATGAGACTTTAATGCACTGTTGGTAGAGTTGTGAATTGATTCATTCTGTTGAGAAACTTGGAACTTTGTCCAAAGGGCAATAAAGTCATGCATAGCCTTTGACCTAGTCATACCACTACTAGCTCTGTATTAAAAAAAAAAAAAAAAAAGATTTGGCAAAAAACAGAAACAAATAACAAACAAAAACAAAAAGAGAAAGGACCTATATGTGCAAAATATTTTAAACATCTCTTTTCTAGTAGCAAAGAATTGGAAATTGAGAGGATGCCCATCTTTTGGGGAATGGTTGAACAAATTGTGGTACATGATCATGATGGAATGCTATTCTGCTATAAGAAGTGATGGGCAAGATGTTCTCTGAAAAACCTGCAAGACTTGCATGGTCTGAAGCAAAGTGAAATGTACTGTGTACAAAATAAAAGCAAATATGATCAGCCATGAATGCTTAGCCATTCTCAGCAACATGATGATCTAAGACAACTCTGAAGGACTTATGATGAACAGTGCTATTCATCCCCAAAGAAGGGACAGATGGGGTCTGAATACAGATTGAAGCATATATGTTTTTTTTAATTTTTCTTGAGGTTTTTGTCTTATTTTGTTTTGGGGTTTTTGTTTTTGGGTTGGTTTTTTTTTGTCTATGTTTTCTTTCACAGTATGACTAGTGTGGAAATGTTTTACATGACTACTTATGCATATCCTATATCAAATTGCTTGCCATCTCAATGAGGGGGGGTAGGAAGGGAGGAAAGGAGAGAATTTGGAACTCAAAATCTTAAAAACAAATATTAAAAAGTGCTTCTACATGTAACTGGGGAAATATAAAATACTAAGAATTAGAATTCCTTTCCATCATCCTGCCTATGCAGATGATTCTCAGCTTTATTTTTCTAACCCTAAACTCTCTGCTGATGTCCAGTCTCTCAGACCCAACTGTCTGTTAACTTGAGCAGTATATCCCATAGATATCTTTCCTCTTTAGACTGCACATTCTTTTAAATCAGAGATAGCATTTGGTCTTTCTTTGGTCTACATTGCTTAGGACAGTATCTGATATACAGTTAGTGCTTAATAAAGGATAGTTGATTGACTGGCATATTATCCAATCATTTAAGGACCACATAAATGTAAGCTGCAATTAAAGAATATTGAATAAACTTATTTAAATCTTTTTATGCTGATAGGCACAGAGTATGGGAAAGCATAAATGTTCCCGAAATGGGACAGAAACTTAGTATTAGGTCTTCCCTTGCCAACAGAAAGCTATGGAAGAAGATAAGTTTTAAACTTTTCACCCTCCCCTTCTTTAATTGTATTCATATTTGGTGAAAACAATACTGACAAAACATTTGGTACATGCCAATCTTTTAAGAGGAGAGAGATTCCCTAACACAGTGTGATGTCATTATAATCATTGGTTTAGGTGAACAAGATAAAATCTACACTTCAGATTTTTCTGTTATGATGAAAATAGTCAGTCTTAGATTTAAGCAAATCAGGCGATTCTGTAAACTGAAAGCTTAAAAAAATAGTCTCTCTACTTCCCAAATATATTTCTTTATAAAACTCATGGAATAGTTTACATCTGAAGTAAAGTTCTGGTTCACTCAAAGCACAATACAACACAAATATGTGGTTAGTGTGAGTAGGCTAAAATATATGGAATGTCCCCAAAGTCTCAGTACAGTGTTAAGTTTATTAAGGCGTTTAAATGCACTAAAACTCTTTCAGGCTATTCTGTATCACCAACAAAGAATGTTGTAAGACAAGCAGCATAATAGATGTCATTAGAGAGGTCTATGACTAGAATAGGAGAAAGATAAGGACTATAGTGTGAGTGAGAAGTAACCAAAAGATAAATGCTGAAAAAAAAAATCCAATGTAGTGAGATTGAAAAGAAGGTCCTCAAAGTGTTGAATAGGGATCTGATGAAGAATTTACAGGACAATATAGACAAAATGACACAGGATAAGAAGGCCTAGACGGGTTGTAGTCTCTAATGTTGGATTGAGAGTACCTGCAGAGTACCTATGAGGTACCACATTTGTCAAAGTATGAAATACTACATTCTTATATCAAGAGTTCTTATTTATTTATTTATTTTTAACATCTTGTTTTATTTTATTTTATTTTTTTGAGAGGAAGGCAGGACAATTGGGGTTAAGTGACTGTAGCAGCTAGCACCCTAGCATACCCAGGATGGCTGTTGGTACAGGTTCCTAGACCTGCTTTTCTAAAGGAAAGCAGCTCAAAATGGGTTAACAACCTTGCTTTTATCAATCATATGTCATTTACCTAATTTAAGGGAAAAAGGTCAGCACCCAGAACTTCAGAGAATACAAACAAGTTACAAGCAGAGAGAGAAACAGATCAGCAGACAGGCTTCGATCTGCCTGACCATTACATCAATACCTAGTTAGTCACCAGGGAGGGAAGCACCAACATCTGGGTTTTCAAAGCCCAGGAGGCTCAACGGCTACCCATAGTCTTGTCTGGTCAAATCACAAAACTCTTCTCAAAGTGAGCCCCAAAGCAAAATCTCACATCAGGGATTATATAGCCTTCTCCTGGCTCAGAGAATGTCACAACCCTTTTGACCCACTGCCCAATCACAAAGCAACAAGGTGTGGGCATTCCTGAAAAATAAGCCTCCTACCACAGGCTCCATGTGACAACATTCAGCCTATTAGGGGACTGAATATATTTTCAAATCAAGGAAGGTTCTCAGAGTCACTTAAACCTATCAAAGGGCCTACAAGCAGAGAAGATCTTCAGATTCCCATTCCCATAACAGTGACTCGCCCAAGGTCACACTGCTAATAAGTGTTAAGTGTCTGAGGCAAGATTTGAACTCATGTCCTCCTTATTCCAGGGCCAGTACTTTACATTGCACCACCTAGCCACCCCATGTTATTTGAATGTTGAGTTCCAAATTCTCTTCCTCTAAACTTTTGCTTCACCCACTTAGAAGGCAGATAATTGCAAAATATTTCCACATTAGCCACACACCTGTATGTGTATGTATATATATATATATATGCATATATGTGTATTGTGGATATATACATATATGCATATGTGTAAATATGTATGTGTGTATATACATGCATGTGTATATACACACATACAGTTTAAAGCAAGGAAAATAAAGAGAAAATTATATTTCAGGCTGGCCTCAGAATTCTTTCACTGGGATACCAAATTTTTCAGGAGTCCTTTGGAATCTTTGTGGATCATTGTAATGAGATAGACCAAGTCTTTCACAGCTGATCATGGTTAGAATATTGTTGTTACTGAGCACAATGTTCTTCCAGTTCTTCTCATTTCACTCTGCATCAGTTCATATATGTCTTGCCATGCTTTTTTAGAAACAACCCCTCTGTGGAATTCTTGTTTTTTTTGCTTAGCAGCTTCTAAATTTCCCCATCATTTTTATCAAACAAAACTTGATGTTTGCAAATGGCATAGCCTAGATAAATATAAACAGTACTATATTCCAAATCTCTCAAAGATACCCATTGCTTTTCTCCTCCACTTTTGCCAACCATTTCTTGGTTCAGCTTCCTGTCCAACAAACTATCCATATATGGAGAAGCATTCTAATCTGTTATTATTAAATCATCTGGTAGACACCTTGCCTTGGAGAGGATAACTGTATCACACATCATTTTGGTTACTCTCACATGCTGTCAGCTTCTTCTCCTTACAATGACATAGTCTATTAAGTGTCAATGTTTGCTGTGAGGGTGCATCCATGAAGTAAATGGAAATCAGTTTTAGTGATGAGAATATCATGAAACACACACGTTTTCAGTAGCAAGAGACCAATTCTATTGCTGTTTTTCAATTCCATCACTCCCAAGGACTCCCTCCTGTATTTGATCATTATAAGATCATTCAGAATTACAGTATTGTCCTCTTTTGGCACATTGATGATGAAGTCTTCATTACAGGTCTTCATGAAATTTTTCTTTGCCCTTATCAGGATTCATTATGGTGGGACCATACACACTAATGATGGTGACATGGCAATTTTCTGCAAGTGACATTCACATTGTCTTGAATTTGTTGTTCACTCTTTTTGGAAAGCATACAAGCTTGTTGACAAGATTAATTTGATTGCAAAACCTACACCATTTCACAGCACTCTCCATCACTGTGGGATTTTGTGTTGTCCATAAACATGTACATTTCATGTCCCAATGGTAAGTGGAGTCATCTTTGTAAGAGTTTTATACATTTTTTTTTCTGTTTTGACCACAGCATAGAATTTCTGAATGCCATGGTAGGCAGACTGGGGCTAGAGTAGGTGAAACAGACAAGTTTTAGGACACCTTTCCTTGCCCCTTCCTCACAGTAGGAGGTGAGACGTGTGGTCTTTCAAAAAGGCTGCTCAGACATCTGAGGGCTGCCAAATCCCATTATTGCTTCAGTATAGTGAAATGACAATATGCCCTGGACTGCCTGTGTGCAGGTTTGTGGTTACAGCTCCCATTGTTTCTGCACCTGCTGCTTTATTGTCTATTACCACAGGACTTTGAGATAGGTAAAAATGGTATGGGTGATATCTTTTGACTTGCATATAAATTGGATTTGAGTTGTTGTAACAACAATGCAATATTCACAATACTTACGGTGGTTATAAATATGCTGGTATAGTTACTAATCACAAAATGTAACAGGCTCTCTATATGGGGGACATAGCCAGAATATTTATTCAAATACCCAAAAGCTGAATCCCAAAACCAGAAAGTCAAAGCCATCACAGTAGCCACTGAGGTGGCACACATAGTCAATGCAATAAACACCTACATTCTCAAGCCCTCAAAACAAAATAGGCTCCCCCTCCTCTCCTAATTCATGGTGACTGTTCAGCCTTCATGCAGCTTGCTCCCAGCAGCTCCACCTCCTCCCTCCCCTCCCATTCCCCACCAGTTCCCCACCCGGCAGTCCTCAGCAGGAGTCCTCAGCAAAAGTTCTGGCTGGCTCAAAAAAGAAGTTTGAGCTGCCTTCCAATCACCGGCTGGCCCCTTCCTGCCCCACCCCTTCCTCCTACATCAGCAAGTTCAAGGGGCATGGAAGATCTTCAAATCCCATTACCATTACAGTTTTGTGAAGTCATCAGCCTCACTCTTCCAGAGTCATCAGAGTCCAATGACAAGACCAAAGTCAAGACAACTGATGATGGCATTTTTGATATCTAAGCACTCCACAGCACCTGATTCAGCCACCTTCATGGCCATTAGAATAAATTGTTCCCACCTATCCATTCTACCCAGGGAAGTCTTGACATGCTTGGAATGGGCACCCCTCCTAACTCACCAACAGGTTTGAGCTTCCTTGTTTACCCTTAACCTGATTCAACTTGTCTGCTGAAATATTTTGCCAAGGTGTGACTGCTGAGCATGCTACAGATTCTTAGAGCCACAGGTTAGAGTTAGGTGGTAGATAGACACTAAAGGTGGAAAGCGGCCCTGAAAAACACTCTGCAAACTTCATGCCAGACGTATTACTAGTTTTACCTGAACATGGCTGTACCTAGTAGTTGTTTATTGCTGGGTCAACAGGTACACATTTCATAGCTTTTGGGCCTCATTCCAAATTGTTACTCATAATGTTTGTGCCAGTTCTGGCTGGCTCAAACTACCCCAGAAATTTATTAGTGTACCTATTTCCCTCCCTCATTTTCTCCATTATTTGTCATTTCTGGTAGGTATAAGGAGGTACTTCTGAGTTGTTTTAATTTGCATTTCCCCAATAAGTAGTGATGTATTTCTTTCTTTCTTTCTTTCTTTCTTTCTTTCTTTCTTTCTTTCTTTCTTTCTTTCTTTCTTCCTTCCTTCCTTCCTTTCTTTCTTTTTTGATGCAATTGGAATTTAGTGACTTGCTTAGGGTCACAGATTTATTAAGTGTCTGAGACCAGATTTGAACTCAAGTCTTCCTGACTCTAGGGCTGGTGCTCTATCCACTATACTACCTAAACATTTTTTTTAAATGTCTATAGATAGCTTTTATTTCTTCTAAAAATGGCACATTTATATCCTTCAACCATTTATCAATTGGGGAATGAGCTTTATACTTAGTATATATTGAAGAAATACTACCTTGGTCAGAGAAACTTCCTGTAAAAAAAAACTGGTATTTTACTTCATTGTCTATGATATCTTTTAGCAAAATAAATTTTCCCTGATTATTTTTGATAGTTAGGTCTAATTTTGCTTTTGCTTTGTATGAGATCATGATTGCTACCTCTGCCTTTTTATGTCAGTTAAAGCATATTAAATTTCTACTCCAATCCTTTTTTTTTTTTTTAATTCAGTGTGTGTCTTTCTGTTTCAAGTGTATTTCTCATAAACAACACATTGTTGGATTCTGGTTTCTAAGCTATTCAACTATCTGCTTCTATTTTATGGTTGAGCTTATCCCATTCCCATTCCCAGTTATGATTACTAATTACTAATTATTTATTATGATTACTAATTACTAATTATTTCCTTCCATCCCATTATCATCTGTTTCTTTCTCTCTCTCTCTTTTTGTTTTGTCCCATGTCAAATATCTATTTTGCTTCTAACCATTATCTGCTCTTTCTTTTTTAATCTTCACCTCCTTTTTATTATTCCCTTCCCTTCCTATTTCCCTTATAGGTAAGTCAGATTTCTACACATAAATAAGTGCATGTATCTATATGTATATATATATATATATATATATACATATATATGTATATATATATATACTTATCAAAGTATATAAACTTTACTAAATCAAACTTTGCTATTTTTTATTTTAATCTGAATTTGCTAACCTCTTATACCAGTTTTACTTCTCATCTGTGGTATCTGTTTTAATAACCCACACCTGAACCTTACCTTCATCTTAAATCACATCTCTCTGGCATGGTATAGATTTCATGTCACAGGACCAGTCGCCTAAGTAGTCAGTCAGCATTTATTAAGTACAAACTATGTTTCCCCTTTCCTTCAGTTCCAAACTATTTAGCCAGGTATAATACCTGCACTCTAAATCTTAACCACTGAGCCAGCATCCACATATTTCCTGTATCTGAGATTCACTCAGATAAGAATATGAACAGCTAGACACATCACAAACTTTTTATTTTCAAAACACAAATGCCCCTGAAAAAGACATTAATTTATGTCTCCAGTATAATGGTGGACAAGGGGTTAACTGGCTAAAAGCTCTGGTGAATTAGATCTTGGAAAAAGCTGGCTCAGGTGCAAGAATGTAAAGTAGAAGGCCCTGCAGTAGTATTTCCAATAACCTTGATAGGTTTGTTCAAAGAATATACTGTTACAGGAATATTATCTCAAGGATATTGGAGAGATAGCTGGAGAAAATTAAGTTTATCAGAAAAAAAAAAGACAATAACAAAAGGACCCCAGAAATGGGTAACCAGAGGAGACTAGAGTCAATCAGTCAGTCAACTAGTATTTATTAATCATCTGGTACTATGCACCAGCCTCTCCTTTTTTCTGGAAAGCAATGCAAAGAAAGGAGGAAAAAAGAATTCTTGCTTTTAGGAAAGTCAGAGAAAGTCCAACAGAAGCTTGGCTCAGTGGACAGAGCCCTGGAACTAGTTTGTTTTTTGTTTGTTTGTTTTTGAGGGCAACTGGGGTTAAGTAACTTGCCCAAGGTCACAAGGCTAGGTTTTTGTCTGTGTGTGTGTTAAGTGTCTGAGGCTGGATCTGAACTCAGGTCCTTCTGACTCCAGGGCTGATGCTCTACTCACTGTGCCACCTAGCCGAATCCCCTGGTACTCATAATTAAGGAATGAAATCCTGCTTCAGAGGCTTCCTCATTATAAGCAACCCACTTAGTCTTCTCTTCTACAAAATGGAGATAATGACACTTCTAATATTTACCTCAAAAAAATTTTTTTGAAGATCAAATCAGACAATATATGTAAAGCATTTTGCAAATTTTTATTTTTATTTTTATTATATCCGTGAATGCCAATTATCATTCAAATAATGAGAGCTTGTCAGTACAATATGATTATTGCCCAAACCATGGAAGTTCTTTGACTCCCTTCCACAACCTCTTGGCACACTAAAATGTTATATTTTATATATAAAATTATACATTAGGGAGATCAACTCTCAGTCCCCTTAGTTTCCTTACCTGTAAAACAAGATGCGTGGATTCCCTGATTGTCATGGTTTCTTCCAGATCTGCTGGTTAAAGACCTTATTTAAATATATTAGGAATGATGGGGGAGTTTTTCAAAATCTCATACTGTTTTACAAGGGGGCTTCTAATCTTATATCTGAATACAATTCAACCTGTAGCCCTGCTCAGACACTAAAGCTTCTTTGAGAATGTAACTAGTCACTTTAGGGATATTCCTTATATAACATTACCAAGATAAATTTTGAAATCTTATTGACTAAGTACAGCTATAAGCCCACTGAAGAGGAAATATATAGTTTGTGTAACTGAACCTAAAAAAGCAGGATAAGGAGATCTTTGTTACCTAGAAATTTTCAGTCCCCTGCCCATCATTCATTCATTCATTCCTCATTCGTTCATTTTTTCATTCATTGGTTCATTTAATAACCATTTATAATGTGCTTTCTAGGTACAAGGCACAGCCAATTCCTGGGTCAGTTAGGGGTTACTACACCAGAAAGAACTCTGTAACATATCTCATCTCTGCTCTCCTATTCAAGGCATATCCTTTTTTTTATTTATGCCATTATTATTTGAATAAGAGTCATGAACTTTCTAGAAAATGTAAGTCTTAGCTGTCATTTGGAAATTTAAAAAAATATTATCCTTCCAAGACAACAAACTGGGGGTGACTGACCACAGTAAAATGGCTGAGGGCTTTGAAGGAGTGAAGCTAAGCAGGAAACATTATGTTTATAATTCCAGAAGAAAAATGCCCTAGTTTTGCCTCTATATTTATTTGCCTCCTAGATATTTAATAATTGTATTTCTCCCAGCAGCGACTTCTTGCACTAAAATAAATGACTGTATGGTCTCTTACTGCTGACACAGATCACAGTTTGTTGCTAATGGAATGTTAACTGCTTTTTAAATAACTCTGAATATATCTGCTGGCCTATAAAAGATTCATCTAAAAGGAATCTGATTCATCTCCTGGCTCGGTTGTTTCCACTGACAAGAGTCAGTTTTTTTTTTTTCGTGTTTTACCTTGTGTCAGTTATTGTGCTGTGGAGAGGGGCACCTGGCTGCTAATGGGGCCTGTTAATTGGAACATCAAGGCGTAGTATTAACATGTCAAGGTCACAATGTAAAGGGCAAATACTCTGTAAAAGAAAACTGTCTTTCAAGTGCAATCCTCCTGCAGAGAAATCAGAAATTGCTCTCTACTAGAGAGCAGAAAAGCAAGGCCGAGAATGTAAGCTGACTAAATTTTGCAAAGGAAAACCAAAGGCCTGATTTTAGCTCCTTTCTCTGAAGTGATACCAGGCCAATGGTACAACCAGCATTATCACTTTCGGGGAGTGAATGGAACTTAAATCAAAATGGTATCCACTTGAGCAGATGACCATTTCATAATCTGAATTTCTTTACCTTTGAGAAAAAGAAAAAAAAAAACACCTCTTTTAGTGCGTTATTTCAAAAAGTCTAGAATAAGTGGAAAACTGTGACATTTGAAACATGAATTGAAGTTGCTGTTAGAACTCTTCTTCTAGTTTTATCTGGAATATACATTCATTCTTCACCCAAGTGTGTGGGGAAAAAAGGACTAATGCCAAATATTAAGTTCCAACTACAACCCCCTCTTTTACTGGAAGTCTTCCCTAGACCCCTAATTTTAGGGCTTCTTTCGCTCTGTTACTTATTTCCTTCTTATTATTTGCTTTATATATCTATATCTATATATCTATATTTCATTGCTTATTGTCTCCCCCATTATAGAATAAATAAGCTCCTTAAGGACAAGTGTCCTTTTACCTGCTGTTGTATCCCCAGTGTGTCCCACAGTGCTCGGCCCATAGTCTTTTTCTCATTGTTCTTCATCCATTTTAGTCATGTCTGACTCTTAGTGACCCTGTTTGGGGTTTTTCTGACACAAATGCTGAAGTGGTTTAACATTTCTAATATTACAGATGAGGAAACTAAGACAAACTGAGGTTGAGTGGCTTGCCCAGGATCACATAGCTTATAAGTGTCTTGTGACCAGGTTTGAACTCAAGAAGATGAGTCTTCCTGACTCCAGGCCTGGCACCCATCCGCTCTGCCACCTAACTTGGTGCTTGATAAATGTTTATTGATTGGTTGATAGTAATACACATCTATTTGGACTTTTAATGTTTAAAAAGGTCCCTCCTAACAATGATGTGTGATAGGAGTGTTTGAATATCATTGCCCTCATTTTATAGATAAGGAAACTGAAATTTAAAGGAATAAAGTACATAGGAGCATTAGACATTCAGAGCTGGAAGAAATTTCAGAATTTATTTTTTTCGAAGAGGTACTTTTGTGTATTTTACACATACATATATATATATATATATATATATATATATATATATATATATATATATTCAACACATACAAGTCTATCTCTATCTCTATAAAATCTTGGACTTTAGAGTCATGGGACCTGAATTCAAATCCTGCCTCCAGCTCACACTTTTATGTGTGACTTTAGACTGAGTGATTAAAATAATCTGGTTGGTTTATACCAGTGGCATCATATTCAAATAGAAAAGGATCCTTGAAGGCAGGGATATTGACTTACAAAATCACAAATTAGCATTATTTATATTGTATTGTATTTTTATTTATTTTGTTAAACATTTCCCTAATTCGATTTTAATCTGGTTGGGCCCCACTGGGTAATGGGACTGGAATAATAATAAGCACCTACCTCCTAGGATTGTTATGAAGATTAAATGAGAGGCCACTTAAAAAAAAAATGTTTAGCACAGTGACTGTTCCATGGTTGATGTTATATAAATGCTTTTTCTTTTCCTTTCCACTTTTAAGTCCATGATATAGTCCAATTTTATCCTTTTCTGTAGGAGGAATATGAGGTCCCCAGAGAATGCGGTAAAGTGACAAGGTAGTAAGCACTAATCCTGGATATCTTTTCCTTGCACTATAAGGTCTCTCAAAGTTATAATCTAGGGAACATATAGGAAAAATGACTAAATTGTTTGGAAAAGAAAAAAAAACTATTATACTCTTTAAATCCAGCTCTATGTGATTAAAGGTCACCTACACCTAGAATGACCCTAGTAACTCTCCAGGAGTGCCGGAGATGGATACAAGGAATTTTGGATTCCCCCAAGTCCTGGATCCACCCAAAGCATTATTATATTGGGTCCCCATACCCAGGATTTTTGCTTGTGTTTTGGATTCCCCTGTCTTTTGATTTCACCTCAATTTTATCGAACGTTAATGTTGGGAAGTCTGTAAGTGTTATACATTGCATATATTTCCAGAGTTTTTCAATGTATTAACCTGTTATATTGATTTTTTACTCTTCCTTTTTTGTCCTTTGTTGCTATATAGTATGCCTTTCTGGGAGAGGGAGAGAAAGGGATACTGGGGAAAACTATGGCAATATAAAAAACAAAAGACATCAATAAAAAATAAGGCATATCAATATATATGTTCTACAAATCAAGAAGGGAGTATTCTATTTTACCTTCTGAAATTTACAATGCCTAAAATTGCTTTAATTATCAATACTCACACTTTAGTAAAAATTTGACCTCCCAACTCCATAGCAATGTAGTGCCTTACTATTGGTAGAAATTATGGAATAATGTTACATTAGGTATATACGAACTATTTTTTTCAAAACTTCATTCGTGTCCTTGAAAATGACTTCACTTGTTTTGTTTTGCAATTAAATATGTAGACTCAATATGTAAGAAAAATGGTAAACACGTGGCTGCCATTTCTTCTGTGAATTTTATTAATCAAGATAATGCTAAATCAATATCTGTGTTCTGTTTGCTTAGCACTGAACCATCACTTTCTTTCATTATTTATATTTGGCCCCATCATGAACACATCACACACACACACACACACACACACACACACACACACACACACACAGATGCATCCGCATTCACCTCTTCATTTATATATAACAGGTATGTTATAATAAGCACTGCATTTCCCAGACTATCAGATTCCACAGCCTGGTCATTTATTTGAAAAGATCTCAGAACTAAATTTTCATATTATTTATGAGAGCACCACCATCCATCCTCCCAATATCTGAAGCTCACAGCCTCACTAACAGACACCCCAGGTACTCAATCTGTTGGCAAATCGTGCTACTTCTATCTTTAAAACACCTCATATACATTTTTTAATACATCTCATACAGGTGCCTTTCTCTATAGGCCATTATTATTCCATGCCTAGAGTGCTACAATAGCCTGTTGGTTAGTCTGCCTGCCTCAAGTCTCTCATCAGTCTATGCCATTGTTCACTCAGTTTCAAAAGAAATTTTTTTCTAAAGCCTAGGTCTGATCATGTAATTCCTCTACTCGGTAAACTCCACTGGGTCCCTATTAGTTCCGTGATCAAATATGAATTAGTCCTTTTGGCTTTTATAGCTCTTTACACTATGACCCCTTCTTATCTTTGCAATTTTCTTATATTTCCCTCCCCTTTAAAGTATTTTAAATGCCAACAGAACTGACTTTCTTGATGTTTCTTACATATGATGTTCCATTTCCTCCCTCAAACTTTTTTCTGGCCATATTCTATGCCTGAAATGTTCTCTTTCTTCATCCCCTGGTTTTTCTGACCCCCTTCAAGATTCACTTCAAATCAAAGGCAAAAGGTTTCTCCTGGCACTGATACCTTTCCACTACATTATCTCTTTGAGATCACCTTCCATTTATAATGAATAAATCTCACTTTTACATCATAATTATTTGCATGTTGTTTTCTCCCTTAGGATGTCAGCTCTCTGAAGGCAAGAACTATATTTGTGCTTTTCTTTGCATGTTTGGTGTTTAGCACAGTGCCTAGCTTATTGTAAGTGCTTAGTAAATGCTCAACAATCCGTTGTTTAGAATACCTGTTGATTTTTTCTTTTTCTATTTTTTTTTTTTTTTTTGGTGAGGACATCAGATCAAATAAAAGAGTAATTCACAAAATCTCCTAAGAACAGGGCTTCTGATTCAAAACTAAGGATATAGAAATAAAGCATTTGAAAAGTAAAATCCATAATCAATAGCAGGTCCTTAGTGTGTCAGAGGGTTGTGACATCAGGAAGAGAGAAGGAAGGAATCTTGGAAAATGGTCTCACCTTTTATTCAGTACAATATGAGGCAAACTATCTTGAAAAGGTGGGAGGGAGAGGATCCTGCAGAAAGCTTGAGGAGAGATGCAGTTATTTTGAATATATGTTATGAGAGGTGGAAGAGGGAACAGTTATAATAATGTAAATCATTTCATTTTTGTAGTGAGGACCCTATTAATATCATGTAATATTAATTAGTAGTGTACTTAGTCAACATGGTTTATTGATAGAAATATAGAAAACAAATGATAGGAGTAACCCAAAGTTGGAGTTAACAAAATATGATTGAAAATAAGAAAAGGGGGATTTGAGTATAAAATTCAATTGATCTACCAAGGAATCAAGGTAAAAGATTAGAGTGTAGCTGAATTAAGAATGTTAATATATGAAAGAACTGAGGTATGGGGGATTTGGAGGTTATGGTGAAAATGAAAAAGAGGGCTAGAAGTCATATGAAATAAGAAATGATTTTTAAGGTCCTCACTAAACTTCGAGTGAGAAGACCTGGGTTCTAGTTCTTCTCTGTATGTCCAGTATTAACTTGGACAAACATGTCTGGGCCTCAATCTCCTTGTTTCTAAATTTCGGGTGGATGCAAATATTTTAAGGTCATTAAATTCCCCTCTAGTCACAGCATTGACAAATAAGCCCAAATGTTTGTCTAATGTATGGACATGCTTCTGAGTGACTGAGTCTAGAAAGAATACAGAGGAAGAAGGAATACCTACAGATATTGCTCTTCTCGACCCACTAAACCTTAAAGCTGTTCCCTTGCTAATTATCAGGAAAATATAATTTGGGACTCTGGGCATTGCTGAAATGAGATTTCATTTTCATTTCCAAAGATAGGTCTAGAAGGCAAATATTAATATTTAGTAAGTTGAATAAATTTCAAGTCAGGAATCACTCAATATGCATTGATGTATAGTCTTGCTATTAAATATTAAATACTTTTGCTGTTTTCAACCTGGATGCCTTCCCATCACCTTACTGGATTGATTTACCTCCTTTTTTGTAACACTGTATTCCCTGTGATAGAAAATGATGAGTTGTCTTTTTTTCCACTATAGCAAATTGAGAGAATTTAAGCCTATGTTACCTTCTAGATATGAATGCTTATTGCTGCAGGTTTGATGTAAGTTCCATCCTCAACACTAGGTATTAAACTTGCAGTCTAGGTTGAAAGGTAGAATAAATATGCACTTATATTTGCATTATATTTTCTGGCTCTATCTTTTTGTTTCTGTCTTTCTCTGTCTCTTCCTTACTCCTGGCCCCCTCAGTAGGTGACCAGTCCCGATCAATGTTTGCTCAAATTGATAGTTTATAATGAAACAGTGGAGCATGACTGAATAATTGGTGAAAAGGGAGAGACTGGGTTCTTAGAAATAAAAGCTTGGCAGGTGTTGAAAGAATTCCTGAACTATAAATGAAGGAGAAAAATTGAAGAGCATTTTCCCTGGGGTTATCTTTCTGTATTGCTACAAAAGCCCTTTCACTAACAGTCCCCACCACAAGCAAACACACTCTAACTTTTGAAGATTACATTCTTGTCCTCTCCCATTCTAGTTCAGATAAAGAGATTTAAAAACAAAAATGCATGTGGTTAAGGGATCCCTTAACACTTCGTTATCTACAGAGAGCATCACCGTGACCAGGAGGGGGAAGTAATCATTTTTAGAGGGCATGGCAATAGATCTCTATAACCTTTCGTGGGACTGTGAATTTGAAAATGCTAACACAGTAATGAAGAAAATAAAGCATGTCAAAAAGGAAAGAGTTAAGAAAAAGGTAGCAAGAGGCCAACTTGAAAAACAAAGGGAGAAGTCCTGATCAGATTCACTCATATAGAATGATTAAATTCTAGTTTACTTCAATAGCCCTGCATGGGGTACAGACAGCACCCATGGTACAAAAGGAATAGCCACGCTTGCTTTGCACTAGCTTAGAAGTTGTCATTGGGAGACACGGTTTGCTCCTTTCAATCTTCATTTGTAAAGCTCTTGTACTTGAGATCTACTGAAAAAGTAGGACTGCCAATTTGCATCAGAACTTGGAGATGGATCTGCCTAGGACCAGTAAAACTGGCAATGCCTCAATCCCCTGGCAAGGGAAGCCTCCTTAATTTTCATATGTGTCTATTGTTTTAGATTTAGACTGTCTTGGAGTAAAAGGGGGAAAGTGGCTTTAAAGAAAAATGATTATTTTTCCACCAGGTACATGTTAATAGCAAGAGATTACAATTATATTGTAGGGGAGACTGACAGGCTTTTAGCCACTATGGCTATAGGTGCTTACAAAGACAGCCCTATCAAGGATTTATTTATTTTTGGCTCAGAATGAATGTTTTTGATACAGCTAATTCTCCCTGGACAAAGGAATGAGGGGACCTCTCCAACTTAGAACTATGTATGTGTACATATATGCATATAAAATATATGTATACATACAAATGTAATATTACACATTTAATATAGTAAGGGATTATATAGTATAATTATTTTCTATCATTACCTTCAAGATATTTGAGAAGGACAATATAATTTTCTATTGTCTCTTTTATCCTCCCCTACCCCCAGTCTCACTTCTTTTAGGAAGAGAGTCAGAGCCTAGAGCTATGCTAGGCTCTGAATGGAAAATGGATATTGAGAAAGGGGTTTTCAAGATCTCTGCCATCAGAATGAGGAAATGACTTCTAGCTGACACATTCAAAGCATGACTCACACTTGACTTTGTCTTTTCAAAGGTAGATTAACACTGCCTGGTCCAAAATGACTGTATCATTTGGCCCGGAGATTTGAATGTAAATAGTGTGATTTTTGTCCCTAGTTCCTAGAGGGAACAGATTAACAAGCTCTATAGAAATTCTAGGAATAGGAAAGATAATCAAGTACAAATGACCCAACTAATACTGAAATATTTGCAGAAGTAGAGGAGACATTTATGGGCCTTCCTCTGTCTTCCTCTTCTGTAGAAGTCAAAGTAACAGGCAATTAACCATTTTATCTTTTTCTGCAGTCAGGTCAGAGCTCTAGTCAGATAAAATACCCTCTTTCCACCTTGTCTCATCCTCATTAAATGTTAGAGTTGGATGGAATTCTAGAGATCATCTATTTTATTTTATTATTATATTGATTATATTTTTTTTTTAATGAAAGAAACTAAGACTCAAATAAGTGAAATGGTTTGCCCAGGCTTGTATGTTTAGAATACTAAGGGAGAGAGCCAGAGTTTGAACACAGGTCTTGTGATACCAAATCCAGAATTTTTTCTACTCTTCATGAGGAAGTATGGGCTCTGGGAGCCTCCTCAAGCTCTCCTTGAATCCTTGAGGTACAGGCTCTGGGAACCCCCTTGGACTCTGATTAAATAGTCTCATTTGATGAGGCATTTGCATGAGGCAATAAGCCTTACATTGTGGCTGGGCCCAGACTTCTAGCCTACTTACTAATTACTAACTACTAACTCTAGCCTATTTACTAGCCTAGCCCTCCATTGTTCATCTTCTTCCCACCCTTGAGCCTATCAAAATATCAATACACCCTTGAACTGGCCTAGCCCACCATTGTTTGTGGTCTCCAGGTGGCCTCCCACCCTTAATCACTCATTGACTTCATTAACTCCTTCTGAGGAACCTCCCCAAACTCCTCCCCTAGACCACCCCTAGATTAGTCCCACAACCTTCTGTATATAAGACCCCATCCTGTCTTCATGTATGTGAGAGCACCACAGAATAGTGAGAGCGCTATAGAATGACCTAGCACAGACTTACTCTGTGTCCAATACAAGCAAACTTTTAATAAACTTTACTTTTCTTTGGCTGAGCAAAGACTTAAGTCAAATTCATTCGGCAGGACCTGGCATGTTGGTATTTTGGGGTCTCCAAAGCAACACTAACCCTCTTAGTTGGCAACCTCTTCATTTCTACTTAAATTCCCTCCCCCTCTTCCTATCTCCTCTCTACCTGGGCTATTGCAATAGCTTGCTGGATGGTCTCAATGCCTCAAGTCTCTCCCTATTCTGGTTTCTCTTTTCCTCAGATATCAAATTAATTTTCCTAAAATTCACATTTGTCCACGACACCACCTCCTACTCCATTCAATAAACTCCAGTGGCTCCCTATCACCGCCAAGATCAGATCAAAAATTCTCTTACATTCAAAGTCTTTCATAATCTGGACTTTTCAGACATTTTCAGTCTTCTTATACCACATTCCTCCAACCTACTAGTACTTTGCAATCCAGTGACATTGGCCTCTTTTCTTTACCTCCCACATGACTCCATCATTTAATAACAAGCATTTTCACTGGTTTGTCCCTCATGTCTCCTCAGCTCTACTTTCTCACTTCCCCAAATTTCTTCAAGTCCTGGCTAATATCCCTCCTTCTGCAGTAAACCATTCCCGGCCCTCCTTAATATTAGCACCTTCACTTTGAGATTGCTGTTCAGTAGTGTCTGTCTCTTTGTGACCCTTGGGCTATACTGTCCATGGAGGTTTCTTGGCAAAGATACTAGAGAGGTTAACTATTTCCTTCTTCAGTAGATTAAGGCAAACAGAGGTTAAGTGACTTGCTCAGGGGCATACAACTAATAAGTGTCTGAGGCCAGATTTAAACTCAGTTGTAACTGATTTCAGGCCTGGCATCCCATCTACTATGCCACTTAGTTGCCTCTAAGGGTAGGTAGAGATTCTAAAAATGCAGAGGTGAGGAAGAAATCCATTTCAGTCAGTCAGCATTTATTAAGTGTCTGCTAAGCTAGGATCTCACTATGTCCTGGGGATACAAAGAAAGACAACAAAACAGTTTGGCTCTCAAGAACTCATGGTCTAATGGGGAAGACAAATTCAAACAACTGTGAACAAGCAAAATATATACAGGATAGATTGGAGATAATCAATAGAGGGACGTCATTAGAGGGGAGCAGAAAATATTTCCTCTCGAAAGTAGGATTTTAGCTGAGATTTGAAGGAAATCAAGAAAACCAGGAGGCAGAAATAAAGAGGAAGAGAATTCTATTCGTGAGACACAGCCAGTAAAAATGCCAAGAGTCTGAAGATGTACTGTTTATTAAAGGAATATCAAGGAAAGCAGTGTTGCTATGATGAGGTATGGGTTCTGGGAGTCCCCTTGAGCTCTCCTTGAGTCCTTGAGGTACAGGCTCTGGGAACCTCCCTTGGACTCTGATTAAATCATTGTATTTGATGAGGTTGTGGCTGGGCCCAGACCTCTAGCCTAGTTACTAACTACTAACTCTAGTCTAGTCACTAGTTTAGCCCCCCATTGTTCATCTATGTCCCACCCAAACTGGCCTAGCCCACTATTGTTTGTGGTCTCCAGGTGGCTTCCAGAAACTTCCCACCCTTAATCACTCATTGACCTCATTAACTCCTCCTGAAGACCCTCCCCAAACTCCTGCCCTAGACCACCCCTAGATTCCTCCCACAACCTTCTGTATATAAGACCCCATCCTGTCTTTATGTTTGTGAGTGCCATAGAATGCCATGTGGATTAGTAGAGCTCCATAGAATAATGAGAGCACCATAGAATGACATAGCACAGGCTTAATCTGTGTCTAATGAAATTGAGCTTTTAATAAACTTTACTTTTCTTTGGCTGAGAGAAGACTCGAGTCAAATTCATTTGGCAGGACCTGGTGTGTTGGTATTTTGGGGTCTCCAGAGCAACCCTAACCCTCTAGTGGGTAACCTCTTTGGCTAGATTGAATAATAGTGGGGGTGGGGTTGTGAGGAGACTATGCAGGGCAGATTAGGGAGGGATTTGAACATGAAATGGGACTTTATAATTGACCCTGGAGGTCATAGAAAGACACTGAAATTTAGTGAATAAAGGGGTGATATGGTTAGATCTACACTTTAGGAAAATTATTTTGATAGCTGAGTGGAGAATAGGCAGGAATGAAGATGTTGAGGTTTGTGGTTTAGGAGTGCTTGAGGCCCCAAAATACCAACACACTGAGTCCTACCAAATGAATTTAACTCTAGCCTTTCCTCAGTGAAAGTAAAACAAAATTTATTAAAGATTTGCCATAAGGGTAGACTCTTAAGATGCCTAAGCATTGTGACACTTGTATTGACAAGTGGAACAGAACAATCAGACTGAGCCCAAGCTAGATTGAATCTCAGCACCTTCATGGAGGCAAGATGGATTTTATATATAGAAAGAAGGTGGGAGGGATCTAGGTGTGGTCAAGTAGTCTGGGGTGACTAGAGGAGGAATTTAGGGAAGGTCTTGATGGGAGTGGCCAGTAACCAAGGTAACTAGAGGTCAGACACCAGGAACCAAGAAACCAGGATTTTGATGGGATCAGGGGTTGGAAGTAGCTGGAGACAATCCAGAGGTAACCAACAATGGAGGGCGAGGCTAGGTTAAGGGTAACAGATTTGGGCATGAAAAGAACATTCAAGTGGAGAAATTCAAGGAGAGTTCAAGGTGGGGTTTTCCAGGGCCCATAGAAAAATGGGGCCCAAATTCTTTTGGGGTAAAGGGTGAAGGCTTGGCTTGGGATACAGGCCCCATTTTTCTATGGGCCCTGGGAAACCCCACCTTAAACTCTCCTTGAATTTCTCCACTGGATCTGGCATTTTCCTGAGGCTATAATCATTTCAATTGGCCTTTCTTTACGGCTACCCCCAATTCTCAGTTACCCTTGATAGAGCCTAGCCCTTCATTGTCTCTTACATCCAGATTGCCTCTGGCTACTTCCCACCCTTGAACCTATCTAAGACCACGTTCTCTTTGTCCAGAAGGTAGACACCCTAGACTACTTGGCCACTCCTAGATCCCTCCCACAGCCTTTCTGTATATAAGATCTATCTTGTTTCCATGGAAGTGTTAAGACTGAGTCTGGCCCACTTGCATTAGCAATACAAATGTTCTGATTCTTTAAAGAGTCTGGCCAATGTGGCAGATCTTTAGTAAACATTATTTTTCTTTAGCTGAAAGAAGGCTTGTGTAGAATTAATTTGGGCAGGACTCACATGTTGCTCTTTTTGGGCCCCAGCACCCATGGATCTCAACATTTTCATTTGAAGATTAAATCCAGAAGCCAGATTGTAGAGAGATGTTTTCTGTAGAGGGATAAAGTGAGTTAGAGTAAGTAGAAGCATGGGTTACAGATACTTTTTCAATGCTTTGAGCCCCAAAGGGGTACAAAATCATGGTGAAGAGGTTACTCACTAGGAGGTTTAGGGTTACTCTGTCCTGCCAAATGAATTCGATTCAAGTTTTCTCTCAGCCAAAGAAAAGTAAAGTTTATTAAAAATTCACTTGTATTAGAGAAAGTCTGTGCTAGGTCACTCTATGTTGCTCTCTCTATTCTACTGTGATTTCACTAACATGAAGACATGATGGTGTCTTATATACAGAAGGTTGTGGGAGGAATTTAGGGGTGGTCTAGGGGAGGAGTTTGGGGAGGATCTTCAGGAGGAATTAATGAGGTCAATGAGTGATTTAAGTGTGAGAAGTTGCTGGAGGCCACCTGGAGACCACAAACAAAGGTGGGCTAGGCCAGTTCAAGGGTGGATCAGCACTTTGATTGGGAAGTCTAGTAACTGAGAGTGGGAAGTCTAGTAACAGAGGTTTGGGCTCAACCATGATGTAAGGCTTATTGCCTCATGCAAATGTCTCATCAAATGGGATGATTTAATAAAGAGTCCAAGGGAGGTTCCCAGAGCCTGTATCTCTAGGACTCAAAGAGAGCTCAAGGGGACTCCCAGAGCCCATACCTCATCAATGGAGCTATGAAATGCAATGTAATGTACAAGGTACAGTAAGTAAGTGAATTTTTCTCTAATGTAGAGTGTGTTTAAACTATCTGGGCTGTAAAATAGACCACCATGATCAAACTTGTACCCAGTCACTGCATTAGCTTACTGACTTGACACTCTAATTTTGTCATATGCTATTTGTATTATCTATGATTGAGGAGCAAAATGATCACCCAACAGTTTTCCAAAGATCTTGGTGTAGTTTTAATCTTATACATATCATAAAGCTTAAAATTGTACTAAAACTTTTGGGAAATCCTGTATATTAAGGATTACCTCTGAGTCTAAACATACTGTACACTATTCAAACCACTTTAAGAACTGCTTTATACAATAAAGAACTATCTCACTGAAACTACCATTTAACTTAGAATTTCCATGTAAATGAAACTATTGATTCAAATTATAGGACTTAAGAAGGGAGGAGACCAGCCAGATGATGAGTTCCCATTAAATAGTGAAACTTATCTTAAGAAACATTAAATATAAAAAGGTATTCTGGGCCCATACAAAGATATTTGAAAGCAATTGCTCTTTTACTGGGGTTACAATTTTAATGTATCAAATACTGCTGCTTTGTATATGGAAGGAAAAATATTATTATAAAAGCAACATACTCAGTGAAACACTGGCCTCAGACTAAAGAACAGACTCCAGGAAAGAAAAATATAAGACAACCCCTGATCCGCCATGAAAAACTTTTCTTACCATCATTCTTTGTTTGGTTTAAAAAAAAAATGTCAAAGTGATGGATCAAAGGAGGATATATTTTCTTTACCTTAAAAATAAATTCCAAGAATTGGTAAGGCTAAAATAAAAGAGTAGATGTTTCTGAGTCTTTTAATTAATGGAAGACTATTTATTAGAAAGAAAACTTGAATGAAGCTTCATGGAAAAGTTTCCAAATGTAGCCAAAACCTTTTTGAGAGACAAGATCATTGCCAAGATATTGTCAGTCTGATCTCCGTCTATAAAATTATGGGATGTAACTTGTCACTCAAGATCCATTTCTTGCATTCACAATTGAACTTTTCAGACAGCATAGATGCTATCAGGGTTGAATAGAAATCTCCACTAAAAAATCTCCACAACATGAAAGTGAATACCAAAGCATACATACTGGCTGGCCATTATTGGAATAAGGAGATATGATCCACTGGAAAAATGTAAGAAATCATCAGGTACTATAAGGTCAGTTAAAAAGCACAAATATGTGTAATTAAAAATTATTTTATGCTTATAAAACCAATTCCCATGAAATTTGTGATTGACCAAATCTAAAGCCTTATTTTTAATCTGCATAAAAATGTTATGCTTCAGGGGCGACCAGGTGGCACAGTGAGTAGAGCATCAGCCCTGGAGTCAGAAGGACCTGAGTTCAGATCTGGCCTCAGGCACAATGCACAGAGAAACAAAAACCTAGCCATGTGACCTTGGGCAAGTTACTTAACCCCAATTGCCCTCCCCCCCCCCAAAAAAAAGCAAAAAAAATGCTATGCTTCAATTATTTTTATGGGCTTGATATGAAATATTTTTTTTCTTTTTTTATGCCTTTGTCCAGTATAATATATTTTCAAGGCTTGAAATGAGATAATGGATGTGGAAATTGCTTTTTTTAACTATAAAGTAAGCACTCAATTTGATCTGTGATTTCATTAATTTTGAAATTACCTCTAGCAATGCAGATCCCAGGCCACATATGTTTACTCATGCTGTATGAGCTTTTGCCCATATTCTCCTCAAAATTTGCCACAGAGGGTCTACATGGAATGCAGGTGAAATCCATTGCTCTCTCCAAAAACATTCACAGTCATTCAGTTGTCATCCTGAATTCTTACCTAATAAACAGTCCGTCTTCTGTTCCTCTCATACTTTCCTTAACAGTATCCGTAACCCCTTTTCTTCAGATTCTCTTATTAGATTTATATTGAAACCAGCTAAAATCCACCATTGCTGCTACATTACTGACCATGTGATGCTCATCTTGGTACTATAAACCATTTATATAAATATAATCTAGTATTCATATCAACTATGATGGATGAAATAGATGACTGATCTTCAGACTAAAATTGAATTAAACACTGAGAGAGGATTAGAAATAAGACTGATACTGATTTTCCAAAAAAGAATCTGGTCAAAGGCACAAACTTGGGGCATGAGAATTATTTGAAAACCTCCACAAAATTATGTTCTTGTATGTCTAGAGCTGCTTGGAACTTGAGCTACATAATTTTTTTTCATTCATCTTCAAGCTATGGATTTGATATTCTAAATCATTTCTCTCAAAAACAGTACCAGTAAAAACACTTTTAGAGGCGGCTAGGTGGCTCACGCAGTGAGTAGAGCGCCCGGCCCTGGAGTCAGAAAGACTTGAGTTCAGATCCGGCCTCAGACACTTAACACACACAAACAAAAACCTAGCCCTGTGACCTTGGGCAAATTACTTAACCC